>VZSF01003834.1:602675-617976 GCA_013398295.1 Chionis minor
GGTAAAGCAAGGAAAAAAACCCACTGTATGTTGAGATAGCAAAAAAACCAAACTAAATTATTTACATTTTATTCACATAACACAAAAGGTATAAAGCATCAGGAAAAAAACCCAGCTCAGTCATCAGGGGGTTCCTCAGTGTTGTTTTGTTTACCCACAGAGACCCACGACTTTGCTTAGAGCGCCTTCCATTAGCTCTACTGCAGAGAATTACAAATGAGGAATCAGTCATTCACTGGAAAAGATGCTAATATCAGTTTCCTATGGCCAGCTTCTGCAGTGGTGGTTCTGGCTGAAAGTTCATGCTGTAAATCCGAGTACCACTGAGTGAACATCTGACTGCAATCCTGGAAAAAGTGCCAGACAAACTCTTGCTCAACATCAAAAACCCAGAAAGATGAGAAAACAGCACGTTCTCATCATCTGACATTGCTTTTTTTCCTTTCCTTGTCTTCTGCAAAGTGACACAAACACTGAAAAGAATCTCATTTTTAGTACACTCTTTGTTACCAATCCTAACGCAATTTATGGACTACAATTATAAACCAGACAGTGAAACATACAGGAACTGAAGACAACAGCTGTTCTCAAATCCAGGGCTAACAACACAATATTATCAGTCCTAAAAAGCAATTACAGCCTACAGGACCTTTAAACCAGAAAAAAACCTGAAAATCAAAGACAAAGGCAGATAAAGGCAGTGCCTCATTGTCCAGTCTGAGATGCCAACCCATCGTTTGTGACTGTAAACCATTGACAGCCTGCTCCACCAGGTTATTGGTATCCTCTACCTAGTATTGAAGTTAAAACACTCAAATATGATAAAGTGACACCTCTACATCATGATGGAAAGTAAACAAGAGGTGTGGTTATCAACTGAAACCGGTTCTCCAGGGGAGGGAACAGCACAAGTGTTTGACACATCATCAGGAATCACTGCCCTGTTTAAGAAGATTTCTCTGCTTATAGGCAACAGCCACAAACAGTGATAGCTAGTAGCCTGGACCATAACCATTGAAGACCAAAGCAGAAGGTGCCACACAACAATCCTGCACATCTTTTCTTCTGACCACCATACAGAGGGGATTAAAACTTTGAGTCTTCTCTCAGTTTAGGGAGAATTCAACAGCCAGAACAGAAAGACTCAACAGATGTCATAATTGGAGCAAACATTAACCTTTATAACATCTGAAGAGATATCTTCTTGTCAGAGCTGCTTTGGATTTTATTCAATTTTTTTAAAACCTATTTTGTTTTAAGCACAGACCCAGAAAACAGAATACAATGGTAGTGTGCCAGCGTTCATTGGAGTAAGAATGCTAAAGGAGTGTGGAGGGTGTAGAGATACTTCACTCCACTCTGCTGACTGATTTTCATGACTTCTTATATTAAATATGAAACTGGAATTTAGAATTTCTCCCCGCTTTGCTTGTTCATCTTTTCTCCCAGCTTGACTTTTCTTTTTTAGCCTTACCCTTAGCATTTCTAACCCCTAGCTCTGTCATTCCAAGCACTTCTTTTTTCTGTACTCAGCCGGGTCTCCCTCACTGTGACTTCAGCTGTAGGCGTTAGCAAAATTGGCTGCTTTGATTAGAAATGTGTGAGTGGAAGGCAGATAATAGCCTGGTTCTCTACACCTGATCTCCCAGTGAGGGGTCATTGATAGGGGTCAACAGCTGAAATAAGTGTCTCATCACATGAAGAGTTTGTGAAGGAAAAGCTGTACTGTCAAATAAAGCAGAGCACAGCAGCGCTGGGAGTTGGAGGGGGCTGTTATCTATATATTTAGGTTGGCTTGTATTTAGCAAATTTTGTTCTGGGCAGGAGCTTCCGGATCAACAGCCATGGAACCTGGAGTCCTGTATTTAACTACAGAACAGATGCACCTGAGAGACTTGCCACTCCATCCACCCAGAAACGGGTTTGTTAGAGGGGCTAAAGAAGCTGTAGCTGCTCTTCTACCAAGACTATACTTGTCTCATCTCCTATGCAACAAGGCTGCAGTAGTAGTGTAGAAGCAAGGGGGGGTTTCTAAAGCCAGTTCACTGATGGGCTCTGATTAAATTATCTCCAGAGTAATCCATTTGTTGATTGACACTTGTAACATGAACACCATCACAGATCATTTGACACTGGCCACTGGTGAATCATCAAGTTAAAGCCTTTACTTTAAATGTTACTGTTATGAATGAAATGTCAAGTAGTGACATTTGATATTCTGCACCAATCACTACTGTGCATGTGGGCACATAAACACCACTTAAGCAGAGCCAGAATCAGGCTTTTAGGAGTTCAGGGATCAAAAGAGACAGACTACTTGTCTTGTCTAGGTTTATAGACTACATCGCTATCAAGGGTCCATTAATCAAGTAGGGAAAAAAACCCAGCCATTAAGGCTGATGGAAAATAAAGAGATGGACTATAGGAGGTTGAAATGGACGGGTGCCTATGCTATTGCACACATCCCTTGCTCCTCTTGAACATGGTACATGTGTCAATCTGAAATTAATGAAAAAAATAAAGAGATACTGGTGGGTTAAATGTTGATAGAGAGAGAAGAAATCTGAGATCAAAAGCCAACAAACTTTCCAACAGTGAAAAGCACAGAGCTGTGAAAGCCTACCCCATTACTTCTTAACTTGGATAGCCAACAACAGTAGAAAGTGCCCTACAGAAGATATTCTTGTATCAGGTGTGTCGAGAATCAAAGCCCTGTTCCTTCCCTCAAAAGTATTTTCTATCCCTTACATTTATAACAGCAACTGTACCACCCAGCTACTATGTTTGCCTGTCTTTCCTATGCCTCTCATGTATATAGGAAAGTATAGATTGTGACTTTCACTCCACTGCATTTCAGACTCAAACTACCTAACAGAGGTCAATGGAATGAAAAAGGAAAGCCTGGGGATCTATTGGGACACAGAACAATGCACTTTCAATCCAAAACTTGATGCTAAATAGCCTTTCTTTAGAGAAAGCTTAGCTGTTCAGCACTGAGAACTTGGTGGGTTTTTGAAACCTTTTGATTGAATGACTTTTGAGATAACTTCTGTTGAAGGTAAGGTTCATTCTTGACAAAGAATGTAAAACCAGGGTGCCTCAGATGTTTAAACAAAAATTGACTTTAAAATTCTGAACTCAAAACTCAGAGGTTATTAATTCCCACACGAATACACATTTTCCAGCTTTCTTATCTTCTCTTTTGAACACACCATTGACCCTACCTACAGCATCCCTCAGCTGTTTGTGTACCTACTTCTCTTTTTAGCGAGAGTGTGTTCAGAGGAAGCCAGTATGATGGATAACAGAAGTCCTTTGACATACTGTGTCATTTATCACATAACAGCCTCAATCCTGCTAAGAGGGCCTTCTCCATATGTCACTGTCAGCTCCTGTGCCACCCCAATGCATCAAAAAGAAAAGTTTGAATATGAAGCACTGTAATTCCTAAGTCACAGCTCATTGCTGCTTTCCAGACATGAAGAACAATTCTGTCTATCTGCCAGCTTGTTTGTTTAATTTTCACCCTGTCTCACATATGTGAGAAATTAAGTCTTCAGTGTAGAAGGAAACCAGAAAGAAGTCAGAGGTCTAGCAGAGAGAAGGAAGATAAAAATCGCTAATTCCATCAGGAATCCAATGTGACATTTTGAAGTGGAAAAAGAAAAGGCAGACTACGAGCACTAGGTATTAGAGAATTACTAAGAGTCCCATCTCCTTTCCAGTCTGGGAAAGAGGCTTTCTAATGGACTGATATGAAACCAGCAAGCTTAAAGCAATGCAGATAAGCTCCTGAACTTGGCTGCCTAATGGAGACATACTTCATCTCTTCAGCCCCTTCAAGGGTACAAAATTGAGCTAAGGCTTCCAGGACAGACTCTTGAGATTATCCAGCAGGTTCTGCTTTAGACTACCTAACGTAATCAGAAATCATTCTCTAAGGCAAAATTTCAGCGAGTTGATTCCCAGGTGACACCTAAAAACACAAACAAGAGGAGCCTGGAGCCACTGTTTGGTCTCAGCTCTGCTCTGTTACCCTAAAACAAATCCACAAGTCTCTGTGCTGCGTCCCGAGCGTTAGCTCAGAGGGCAATCAAACCATGACCCATCCAGGCTCTTTTGCCATTAGCTTGTAGGAATGTAGCCTGATCGTGGTACTGGCTCAGATTAATTGACTAATACCACGTCTGGTCTGCCTGAGCACAGACAGAAGCAGCCTGTAGCGCTTGCGCCTCTTTCTTTGCTTTCTACATCCTGAATCATCTTCCCCTGTCCAGCATGAAACAGCCAAGGCCATGACTCTCCACTCACACTTCTAGTCTCCAAAACATTCATGCAATGGGGTAAGACCCCCCTTTTCTTCACTTGCTATTAGAAACATCATCCTGACCCACTCAGAGCCCAGTCTCTGCAGAGCACCCCCAGCACCTCCTGGGCATCCGTGATTCTCCAGATGAGCCCAGAACAGGCTCTTCTTAGTCCAAGTGTCCTTGAAGCATTCATGATTGAGCATATCTCCCTCAACTAACCAGGCAAATTGTCATACCATCCACCCCGTTTGTCTGTGAATCACCATTTAGAAAGCCAAAGTTATAACCTTCCTTTTCATGTTCTTTTTGCAATTTACAAAGTTTCCCATCATCATTCCTGGCTCAAACTTTCATGAACCATTTCACAGACACATTTTGTACTTGCACTTGCATTTCCTAGGTTAGAGAAACTTCCATATTACTTCGAATGATTTGCAGACTCCCCCAGTGTGAATAGTGTTTAAATTCCAAGAATTAAGATGCCAGTTTGGATCACAGTAAGTGATTTAAAAGATACGATTTGCCACTTCATTAAGTTATTTGAATGCAGTCTTTGTATATTTCCACTTCATAAAAATACAATTTTCATTCAAAAGAATCACAGGCAAATTACAGCTTCAAAGTTAATCAATAAACCTTTATTATGCTAACTTTTAATAGGATTATTAGTATGAAAGAACTTAAAAATTAATTTCTTCCTCAGAAAATGTTTACTGACAAAATGTTTACTGTGGCATTCACATTGCTACTGTCCTTTCCTGATGTCTACTCTTAAAGGAGAATCAATGAAGGTATACTAAACATAATCTTCATTACAAGCGTTATTTTCATAAGCTAAGTCATAAGTCAGCTGACTCCAAGGTTCCCAATTTCGGGGCAAATTTCAGTGTACTCAAGGTCTTTGAGCAGCAGTTTAGCATCATCCCAAATATTCTTCTAGTCCCAGGTCAGGTTGGACCTCTTCATCCTCTCTGTTATGTATTTGCAGCAGGTGCTCTATGTAGAGATGTTAAAGATGTGACAGTACAGACCCTGGTGACCCTCCAGGAAGCCTACAGGCCAAGACACCAAGAAGCCCTTCAAAGGCCTTCATACCCCTATAAGCATTTCTCTCCCTGAAGCTGCCAGTATGGAGCTCTGAATCAATAATATTGCTTCTGCTTTCCTTTGTGTTTCAGAGTTTGGCATAAAGACAGACTTGTTTATGTGTATGAAGGGAAAGTAAGAAGCAGAAGAACGATAACTCAGCTAGGGGCAAGCCTTGGTCATTATTTGGACCACTAGGCAACGGGGTTGAATTACGGCTTGCCATGACAGTACCCTAAATAACTGTTAGCTGGAAATATTAGTTTACATTACAGAAACAATTACGAGAGTTAGCCATTTAGAAAAGGAAAACATGCTGCTGAAGAACTGCCGTTCAGTCACCACAGTTCACATTCCTCAGATTAGAATAGAAATTTCAAGGGGGGAAAAAAGATAAATCCATCCAAGTTTATACCCAAGTAAGGCGACGTGTTTTCAGGACAGCACGCAAAAAAACATGCATATTTGTGTGCCCAATTTGCACAAATCCATTCCCAAAGGATGAACATAATAATTGAAAATGAGAGCACAAATGGGCACTTAAATGCCTAAACCCCAAATACATATGTATTTTTCAAGCACAAATGCATCCTTTCAGTCCTGACAATCTGGCTTATATTACCATGATTGTATATGCATTTACACACATAGAATACTGTGTCATTTGGACCACAGAGTTTTTGGCAAACCTCAAAGCAAACTCCTTATTTAGGCCTACATCAGGTTTAAGCAAGAATTAGCAATGACAAAATCACGTATGCACTACAGCTAGTTTGTGGAGAATTAGTGCTTGCTAGTTATATGCTCTTTAGGGACCAACCATCCCATTTGAGACTATGCAAGTAAAGTTATGGTTACAGAGCCGCCACATGTGTTTCTCAAAGATTAATAAAATGCTTAGGGAAGAAACACAAAACAGAAGGGGCTTGATTGCACCTAACTGATTGCTTTTTGAGTCGCTCTGTAGCTTACAACATCTGCTGCGGACCTCGTTGCCGCAACTTCTGCCTGATGGCTTAAAACTGGAAACTCCCAGCAGCATTCAGAGGCAACGGGTTCAGAGGTTACAAAAGAGCTGCTTTGCACCAGTCCAAAGGCGGTACAGTAAGCAATGCCCAAAAGTAAAGGAGGTAGTTTCTTACAGCACTTTGAGACCCTTTGGGACAAAAAGGTGCAGCAAATAAATTGCTGTCGTCAGCGCACACTATCAGAACTGATACATAACAGGTAAAAAAAGGAGAGGTATGAACACTGGTGAAGTCAGTTCATTATAAATAACAGCCCTGAGCTGGACTTTTGTTTTGGTGAGGAACTGTTTAATGGAAAGATATATTTGATTCGGATTATTTCTGCTGTTTACAGCAACAGGGGCTTTTTCTTAATGTTCTCCTTTTTATTTACATTCCCAGCTGTATTAGTGCTCTGAGTCTGAAAGTTCAAAGCCATTGATATGGACACTATTTGATTTTGAACAGACTGCGTGCTGGACAAGATTACACACTCTTCGAATTCGTGCAAAGATAGATCGAGAAGTTGCACAGTTCAAGGGTGCCCTCACCTGCATGTCAGGGAAAGAGACAGAAATTACTGCCTTAAAATACTCCACTTTTCTCCACTTGAGAACTGGCACGTGCAGAAGACCAGCCAACGTATTGCCCAAACACAGAGTTATTCCAAAGCAAACTCTCTTTGTGTAACATACGTGTTCTGGAGGGGGAAAACCAACTATTTTCCCACTGCCTTTGCTTTGGGAGCTTCCATGTTCAACCTTGATGTGTGTTTATAGCGAGACACTAGACAAGTGGTAAATACCCAGCGGTAGGTTTGGCTGTCCCCACACTGATGATTCAACCCACAAAACGTCAGCTGCCTTTCCAGAGATCTCAGCCTAACCCCAAAGACGCTATTCTTGTCACCTAAAAATACCCAAGTAAACTGTACCTTAGTCTTAATCTCCCATAGCCCTCACTTTCAGACGTGCTCTGCTATCACAGGTATAATCCAGACCTGCTTTGCCTAACATTATATCCACCTAAGCACAGAATTCACTGCTAGCTCAAATGTGGTAGTAGAGATTTCTATGATATAGACCAAAATCTATTAGAGGCTTGGATGAGAGACCACCAATTTTTTCCATGTCACTGGAGCAAAGATTTAAAACCATAGCAGTGCTCTATAGAAGTGACTGATTAGTGCAATAAACTACATTGCTACACAAGCCTCTTCCCCTGCTTCTTCTCATTTCTAAATGGTATTAAAATAGTTTATGAGCGTTCAGCTGCTCTGCACTTTACATCCTCTTACGTGCCGTAACCATTATAGGGAAGACAGAAAAATCATCACTTTTTTAATCTTTGCCTTTTGTTTTTATGTTAATGACCTTTTGTTAGCTAACAGCCAACAAAAATGAGGAAACATTCCTCAAGGAGTAAATTTTCATTAGTGTTATTAACGTTCTAGCCCTGGATCGGAGCTAGAACTGGGAATCAGATTTCTGCTTTAGGCAATGCTCAATGGAAGCAAGTGTCCCCTGGGAGTATCAGTACCTCCTTCTTCACAAACTGAGCTTGTGAACATTTTGGGAGAAAAATCGGGGACAGAGAAAGACACTGTACTACTAGAGATGCTGTCATTGGATGTACATGGAAAGAATCTTTGCACTCACATCTTGTTATTGTCTGGTAACTTCACAGGAGGAGGAAGCCAGCTTTAAGAAAACGATCAGAAGCAAAAAATCCTCAAACCAACTAAAACCAGCACCACATCAAGACACTAACCTGATCGTGGATTATTACGTGTACATATTTAGAAATAAATCCTTTTCCCTGTTTGCATTTTATAATATATGAACACAATAGAATATAGCAGCTCTTCTCCAAGTATTATAATTATGCCTTAAATTCTTGTCATTTGTGGCAGACAAATGAAAACAATCCAAAAGGTGAATTAGGATCTAGGCTATATTGTTCACTACCACTTCTTCTCTGTGTTCTGCTTCCCTGGATGTGGAAGACTCCTATAGGATATAACAAAACCATTTTACACAAGGACACATCCACTGATCCTAAAAGGCTTTGGGAAAGTTGCTCAGCTGCACACAATTCGGAACATAACATAATCCCTGTAGAATATTACAGCATAAATCATCCCTATTCTCACGCAGTGAAGTATCACCGCAGCTACCTGAGAGTCCCTATCAGGGTTACGACATAGCGGAGCTAAGGTGTGTTCAGATACTCACATCAGAGTTTTGCAGCAAGCATAGACCAAAGGTGCATCACCACTGGAGCTCTCTTCCCTGCCAATCTCATTCTCCACTTCCCCCATGCCCCCATCTCAAACCTGGGCTATATGACTTCAAAAGCTCTTCAGTTTTTCAGCCCCTTCAAGACTCAGAGCTACTTTGCAGCATTAAAACTGTGCTTTTTCTTTTCTTTTTTTTGACTCCCAGCAGTGCTGCCTGTTAGGTTGCAGAAGAGGTTTTGATTTCTCGCCATCATTCCAACATTGACTCAATTTTCTGCTTTTCATTTTCTTGATGTTTCTGCTGGACATCCAGCTGGATTTCTAAATTAGGGCGGCAATTTACTGAAATTACTGGAGCAAAATTTGCCCATGTAATTACTCCAATTGCATGTGCAATCATATGAACCATGCACACAGGTGAACAATTCAACTTCAGCTGGTCCTCTGTAGGTGCATTTTTGCACAAGCAATTTTGAAAACGTAAGCTTTCAGACGAAGCTTATTTTTGTGGATAAGCCTCTTCGTCCCATTTCTACAAACACCAGTTTTGATTGCTAGTCCATTTCTCCAACCCAAGGCCATTAGCATCTCCTCTCTCATCACAGTACTTTGCCAGCTTTTATTGTTACATTTGAATAACAGATTCCAAGAGAGAGAAAAATGAGAGAAATATAGAAATAAATAAAAATGTTAAAGAACAAAGAACAACATTAGAGAAAACACAGAGGTAATCTAAACCAGAATTTTTTTAAAGTAAAATCATAGAAAAGCGGCTTTATACTTGCATAACTAAACTTCAGAATTTTGTATTCACAGGATTTAAAAAAAATTCCTGTGCATATTTGACAAAAAAGATGTGTTTTAACGTTTCAAAGGCACTGAATGGTCACATAAAATGTGAAATGTCACTTGGAAGTCCAAGGCTGTCCAGTTTTCAGGGCAAAAGAAATACTGCCCAATTTATTACACAGTGTAATATACGAAGGTATATTACAAGAGACAATAACCTTCATTCCCAGGCAATTTCAGCTTTCCAGGTAGTGTGGATATTGCAGTAAAGTATTGGACATTCTTCACTACATCTATAAAAGTGAAGTTTTTACAATTTCATTTTGTGGACTTCTCTTTTCCCATCCTATGAATAACAACTCCAGCTCTGAATCTGTAGCTTCCGGTAGGCATTAACTTGAATAAGCAGACTTGATCTTGAGATGGGTGACCAAAACAGTCCCTTTCCTCATGACATTAGCTCATCTCCAAAACTTTCAAACTTTGATATCAGTATTTGATGCCTATTGCAATCAGGTCAGAAGTAAAATCAAAGTTCAGCAGTAATTATAATATTTCTTAGTGTAGGTTTACCTCTGCAGCCAGGTTTGCAGATACCCTCCTGCAAATTCCAAGAAGGTATAAAGAGATTTCTGATTTTTAATACAATTCTCCAGTTCTTTCATTGATGATACTGAGGTGTCCTTCACAAAGCTTCATCAGATGGTTGTAGAAGTCATTGCAGCAGGATGCTTTCCTTGCCGCAGGGTGTAATACTGGAGAAGAGCTGTAACTACAAAGCTCACACCTCCATGAAGTGCATCTCGTGGCCAGGGCTGACAAAATGGATGAGAGATGGCACGAGAACCAACAGCCAAGCATCCTTTTCATTCTCACTGATCCCAACGCACGGGCTCTGCCACCAATGCATCAGTTCCTAACAAGAGACCAGCTGCTCCTTGCCTGCCTCTATACAGAGCCTAGCACAGGCACAATTGTTATGGGAATAATATACCACAAAGGGGACTCAAATAAGCTTAATAACAAACAAAAGAGATAATGATACACAATCAAGATAACAAGAATAATAATATAATTCAATCATCTCATTAACTTTACTAAAAGCTAGCTTCGTACACCAGTCTCCTGGCTCCTGGAAATGTCTTCAAAAGAGCGCACACATCTGATTATGAACTCCCATCGTCAGTCATGAAAATAGACATGAACGCGGAACAAAATTATTCCTTTCTGAGACTGTGGAACATCATGTTCATATCTAATATTCATGCTAATTTGAAAATATAAGGTAGTAGCTATCTAAAATGAAATCATTTCCAAGGCTAAAAGCGTAAGTGTTTAGTAGTCCAAGACAGTAATATCACTGAGCCTAGATCAAGCGATTTTTGCAGTGAAATTCCCAGGTGACTTTGCATCACCAGGATAAATTTGGTATGAAAGAGCCAAGGGAGACGCACTCAACCCATGGAGTACTGTTACTGTTTCAAAGCTTTACAAAGACTGCATGTGCTTTTGCAATTGGCAACTGGAAGACTAATGAAACAAGGGACAAGGCATTAAATCCTTCCAATTCTTAACAAGGCCATTAAGTAATTAGTTTTTATGACCATTTAGAAGACAGTACTGTAATCTCCATTCTACTGGCAAGCAACAACATGGTACTTTCATAAGAAACCTGCAAGCAGGAGAATGAGGTCCCAGACTTTAGAGTTTAACTAACCCTAGACCCCATCCATACCAGATTTCTACTGCTGGATCTCTTTTTGTTCCCTGCCAAGGCACACAGGCGGTGGTGCAGTTCTTTGGGCCATTTGTTAAAAACTAGTGGTTGTGTTGGGTCTGTTATTAGGCTGGACTCCGGGACAAGCAGTTACAATGCAATAGATTGAGTGCACTCTCCTACTTAAACTCCTGGAAGCACACAGGATAGCTGGAAGATAAAAGGAATAGCAGCAAAGCACCCAAAATCTCAGCTATTCAGCTTCCAGGAGACAAAAGCACCAAGCAACAAAGCCAACCAGTGACACAAGGCTGGTGCTGAGTGCCATAAACAATGGCAGCAGACAGGCTCCTGTTGTAGAGACTCAGTCACACAATAAATTAGGTGAGGGTGTTGGAACAACAGCTGGCTGTTAATTAGTCACAGCCCCCCTCAGCAGGGTATCAACAAAGTGGCAGAGAACATCTCGAGTAAATTAAATTTTAAAAAATCCTACTGCAATCACTCCCCTGACAGACCCTTCCTTCATCTCCCCTCTAGGCTTTTTATTTATTGTAATTACTTTAGTAATAAGATTTGTTTCCTTGTTATTATATATATTACCATGCAGGGCAACAACAACAACAACAAAAAATAATAGCTGGGAAGAGTTATGTAGCTTATTTATCTCCTTGGCTGTTATTGGGCCACTGGGTGGAGAGAGCGATGAGGAGGTGGGGGCTTGGGAAAAGCAGTAAATAGAAGAAAAAGCATATTCCTCAGGAGCAGAGACGTATGGGGGCATATTTACGAAGGAGGAAACACTGACAATGAGTGAATAGAGCTAATAACTCAGGGGGCCCAGCAGCTCCGGCTGATAAAGGAAGGAATAAACAACACTGCATTGGAAGCACTGTCAGAAGGGAGAGTCCTGGGGTGCAGCCACCTGCAGACTGATGTTTACCACAGAGGGAGAGACAAAGATGGGCTGTCACATCAGCCGAGGGCAAAGAGTTGAAATTGGGGCACCTCCCCCAGCATAGAGAGGTACTCCAAGAAGCCCACGGTGCAGGGACAGACCCCGCTTCCATCTCCACCAAGGAGCAGCTTGCAGAGAGGGGAGGCAAGGAATACTGCAGCCTGTAATTTATCTGCTGGTGTGTGTGCACTAGCCACATTTGCTACCCTAAGGTCCCAAATCCATAAACCTCTGCTAAGGGGGCTCTTGTAAGGTTGAGGAGCAACAAGGCTGCTTGCCTTGAGGAGGTGGAGGTGATCTCCACCCATTTCAAAGGAGCCCTGTTTCAGCAAAAAACCAGAAGCAGTAGACAGGCACCCAAAACCTTCAGGTTGGCCTGCTGAGGAGAAGACCGAATGGTGCGACAGGAAGAGCTTATTCGCCGTCTCTACTTCCCCACCAGAGTGGGATTGCTGCCCTCTTGGTGGAGGTCAACAGAGCAGCAAATAGCTGAGAAAGCTTCTGTTCTGCTTGGGGAAAGTCAGCTCACACTTTATACGCACTTCCCAGAGCCACTCGCCAAGCCAGTACAGATGGTCCCAGAACTG
Source organism: Chionis minor (assembly GCA_013398295.1). NCBI lineage: Eukaryota > Metazoa > Chordata > Aves > Charadriiformes > Chionidae > Chionis > Chionis minor. Next base: position 615,369 of record VZSF01003834.1, read on the forward strand.
GTATTTTCATCGCCTCCAAGGTCTTGAGGAAAGCATCATCGCACACAAACGTGCCACCTTAAAACATGCAACTCCAAACACAGCCATTACAAACCAGTAAGGGTTGTATCTGTTACAAAATGATTTTACCTAAGTATACCTTGGCTTCCACATACATCTACCCAACTGCTTTTGACATGGCGGTGCCAATTTAGATAGAGGATTTCTGAAGACAGCGTGGGGGATGGACCCGTACAGCGTCTGCCAAAGAGCAGCCACACACTAATCCTGTTGTGCGTCTCTCCTAGAGAGAAACTCTCCCACTGCAATAATTAATGACAGGAGTTTGAAAACACTCCTTTCCCAGCCTTCCTGCATCTCTGCGCTATCCTTAGAGAAACACACACATCATAGATTAGCTCATCTGGAGAGAGCCTTTGGAGTGTGTTTGCAGAGTGCACAGCACCAATTTAGTTATGCAAGGCTAGATTCTGAGAATTAAAACTCCTTCAATCCTCTGACCACAGAGAAGCAATAGAGAGAAGGCGGGGGAGGAAAGGAGGGATGTCTGCAGTTGTACAGCTCTGGGTGACATCACCTCAAGATTTAATCCTTGAGGATGCAGTTCTGGATCATAAACTGACTTCTTAGACTGGCCATTAGCTTTTTTCCTGTCCCTGATCAGTTCTGCCTCTTATTGTCTGGAGAACACAATGTCTCAATGCAGGAGAGCAAGCATTAATATAGGAGACAAATTAAGCCATATATAAAAATAGTGTGTTTTGGATACAGAGACAAACATGCTTCTTCCCTCATCTTAAGTATCCTTCAAAAAACAAAGGACCAGGTTCCAAAGAATAAGTGGAAGTACACTCATTTGTCCCTTTGTAACTTTTGAGTATGCGTAGCGGAAACCTGTTCTAGAAGGGATTTTAGTAGACATTTCTCTCTCTCCATTTCAGTAATTGTCAGAGGTAAAGCTTTTCTCTGCTAGGTTTGAGGAGGTAATGAACAAAGTTCCTGAAGTAAAACAGGATGGAATAAACAGCCTAAATAAAGTGGGAGCGAATATCAATGGAAAGACAGGAAGCCCAGCACCTCACCTGCCTTACCTTTGAGCAGCAGAACAGCTTACTCAGCCTGTGCTGTGGGAGGGCAGGTGCAGGGGGAAACAGGGTGTTTTTAAACCAGATAAAGAATAGTCCATGGCTAGAATCCAAAATGCAAATCAGGGTTTCCTCTTCCTAACTGCTACTATGGTTACCCCATGGCTTTGTAGAAATCATGCAGCTTCCAAAAAATTCATCTTCCTTTACCAAAAAAAGACTCACCAGCTCCCATCTCCCCTGATTGGTTCAATTCATTTATAAAATGCATCAAGTTCTTTTCATTGAAAAGCTTCTTTGATTCAATAGGAGGGAGGGGAGAGCGAGAAAAGGGCAGACAGAAGAGAGGAAAGAGGAAACGTTCAAAGGAGCAAAGGAAGATGAAGAAGGTGGCAACGTAGGAGTGAGACATGAACTCAACAGAGAACTGTGATACTGGCCAGGAAGAGAATTTTGGAATACACAAAATACATAGACACTCCACGAGTAGCTTGCACATGAAGTATTTTTTAAAACAAAATCACTTCCCCAGGAGCTTCCGCTTCTTGCTTGATCAATGATCTTGCAAGGCCGATCATTTTTAATTTAACACTTCTGGGAACCGGGGGGGAAAAACCCTCATCAAACAGGCGCAGTTGGCAAGCATCAAGTGTTAGCATTTGGCATCATTTATTACTGCTCTTTATGGCGATATAAATTATGTTATGCTGGTATAATCAATAACCCTAAATTTAGGGGTAAAAAATAGCAATATTTATCTCGAACGGCAGCGTCTGGAGAAGTCCAGCCAAACCCACAAAACACGGGCTGCCACGTTGGGACTGTGCGCCCAGAGGGGCGCGGGGACATCACGCCACTCGGGGTGGACGCTGGGGACAGCTGCCGCGACAGGCTGCGGGTGGGAGGATGCGCAGCAGCCACCTGCCCAAGACGAAGACTGACGCCCGTCTAGGCACATGTGCGACCCGACGCTCAAACGTGCAAGAATACACTTAGGTGGAACAGTGCAGACAGCAAACAGCTCTGCGTTTCTTTATAAAACCCTCTTTTTGTGCTGCCGTAATTAAGGTTTTTACGAGTTCCCTTACTGCACCCCGCTTTCAGGGTTTTACATAACAGTGGCTTTCACCAAAGGCTACTCTGTGCCATTCCCAATAAATGTGGTTTCCCAAGTACAGTATTTTCCGCATTCTACTGGTTAAAAAAAAGCTTACAAGCTAAAACAGGAGCAGACCTAAATTGAAGAGAAAATGCTCCCAATATGCATACTTCAGTCTTTATTTCAAACTGCTCAAAGGTTACGGTGTGTCATTATCTCATTCTCCAAGGAAGACAACCCAGGCAAAAGGAGGGGACAATGACCAAGGTCTCATCATCCATCGGTAGCAGAGCCAGGAACAAAACACAGGCCTCTCCCTCACCCGCTGCATTCGATATTATTTTCCTAATGAAAGTGATACTCTTCTTCATAGATTCTCCAACACTTCATAGAGATTAATTCAGGAGGGCACAAGAAATCCAGG
>VZSF01003835.1:0-82500 GCA_013398295.1 Chionis minor
TTCTATGATTCTATGATCATAAAATCCTGGTACAATATAGAAGGACAGTTGGCAGTTTTTGAACACTCCCAATATTGCTTCAGAACTAGGTTAATACTTTTTGTCCATCTGTTGGACAGATGATCTGAGAACTTTGACTTAATTAGATAAAACTGCTTCATTGAAAATCGAGAGACAAACTGAGTACCTAGTCCAACATTACCATAACTTTTAGACCGAATGAACAGAAAGTATGAAGAGCTGCACAGCTACCTTAGTATGGAGAAGAATAGAAGTGTTATGCTTGGGTTAAGCTGAGGGTGATGATAAAAACAGTGCCCTGCTTCTTGGAAATACAAAATAGTCTGGATTTGTGTGTGTACAATGAATCTAACAGATTTACTATTCAGAATTTTATGGCATAGAGAAACTTGTGCGCATTGCCATGTTACTGCAACATAATGAGCTACTAAAGTGATCTCATGATCCCTTAAGTAATATTGACCACAAAGTGTCCTGACAATCAGAATCATGTCTTACTTGGACTGCTAGCTATTGGTTTACTCTCTCCTGTGAGGGAGACAAAAAAAAGGTGAACTTGTGACAATTATTGTTTATGGATTTGTGGGGGATGTTGGGTTTTTACAGTCCTGCTTCATAATACAAAATCCCCAGAAAAAGTCTGCACAGAGAATAGAGAAGGCCTGACTTTGTGGAGACCTCCAGGAAGAGTTGGGATCTATCACTTCCAGCTCTTTTTGTCAGGAGAGCGAGTGGAGAAGAGAAAGTAAAAGCTCACGAGCTCAGTGCTCTATGACTTCTGAAAATTGTTAATAATATGTTTAAAGTTTATGGCCTTGAATTGGATGAACAAATACCACCTGGCACAACTGTCAACTGGTGATCCGAAAGATGGATTTGCTCTGTTTTGTAATTCACTATGATTTTTGAGAGGGAAGCTGCTGAGGCAATGGCATGTAACATCTGAGTAAACTTCAGAGCAGCATACCTTGTTCACAGTTTACAGGATGTGTGAGACATGAAGAATCTTCATCTTAGACTAACTTCTCATTGACATTATAGAAGAAAGGTTGCTCTGGTACAGCATTCCTGCACCATTTGTAAGGTTAGCAATAACTCCTCCGAACTTAAACAACAACAAAAAAAAGAAAATTTTTGTCCAGTTAATTATTAATTATTTCTAGATATTGTGGGTTTTAAATGAGAAAAAATATCTTAGCCTTGAAATGCCAACCCAGCAATCAGAGTTCCAAAAATTCACTGGCATGGTAAAGGAGGAACTAGAATGGACATTCTGGAATATTAGATTAGAATGCTTCTGTAGCTTTTCAAGTTACTACCTTTTCCCATACAAATAGATAACATTTTAAAAATCCAAACAGTAGCTGAACATTAAATGTACAGGTAGAGGGTATTTTCTTTGGGGTAACATTTTTGGGGGTGGGGGGTGTTTACATGTATTTTGACTATAAATTTCATAATAGACCAAGGTAGCTACATTATCTGTGTAAAATGGGTGTATTAATGTCAAAAAGGACGTTCAGAATTTCCTTAAAATCACAAAGTCAAATCCTTTGAGCCAGCCTTCTCTTTAGTTTTGAAATGCTTCACTTTATCTTCATTGCAAAGTGACTGACCAGCACTTACAATGAGAATAGGAACAAATTATACAGTGGTGAAGAAACTTGCCGAGCCACATATCTTCCCTGGCCGACTGTTCTGGACGAGTGTCTCAACTTTCACAGTAGAGGAATCTCGGCAAGGAAAGCTACACATGGAGGGAACCTCATAGTTCATGAAAGCCATTTCCTTACCATTTTCAAGCACTAGTACATGTGTTTACAGACTTCTCTCCAAGATGTCTAGATTCATCCTGCATTTGCTCACATCATGCTTGCTGGCACTCTAAGGAGCACTCCCAATTACTCCCCTGGGGTATGGTCCCCCTGGCTTGACTTGGAATTAGGCATGGGTTTGATGTGTTCTCAAGTCTGTAGTTCAAAGGCTCTCCTATACTTTGCTAATGGTGCAGATCACTCCATCTCTATAATACAGTATGTGTTCTCTCGTGAGTCATGTGCTTCAGTGAGACACCAAGAGAGGTTACCCCTCTAAATGCAAGTCAGTGACACAGGGGTAGAACAATAGTCTGTGTTAACGCTGCAACTACAGGGCACAGAAAATATGAAATAAAACATGGAATGCAGTGAAAACATTTCTCAAATGAAATGATACAATGAAGTTTGTGCTGCTCTGCATGTCTGTTGCTTCAAAGAAAAAAAGAAGATGAAGTTCCCTGAAGCAGGATTTTCTGAGGTACTTAACTGCTGTGGTAGCTAAGCAACATTGCATTTAGTAACATAATAAAATTAACTAAAACATTCATTCTTTCAAGTACTAGCTGGTTCCCTGTTCTCCAGGATATGACAATTATGTAAGAAAGCCTGAAAGGAATTCTATCATCACTGTTGTTTCAGCGTTTAATTTCTGTCCTTCACCCTCAATTAAATCAACGAGAGGTAGACACCTGGGTGTCTTTGAAAATATCATTGTGGCTCTGTACATTCAGGTTATGAGATAACTTTAAAAATCTGGTTTGTGAGCCGTATGGCCACCTGAAAGCTACACATTAAAACCCGTTGTATGGCTTTAATTGTTATTCTGCATTTTGAAATATGTTGGAGTAAGAAATTGTTAATTTGCAGCTCATCTTGAATGAGCTGTATGTATTATAATTATGTATTATATATGTATTATGTATTATAATTAAAAAATTTACGTTGCTCTTTAAGACCTGGACACACTCCCTCCTGACACCCTGCCCCTGGACAAACATGAGCCTCATAGGCAGACTGCCGACACCCTGCCCTTGACCAGGATGGGCAGCATAGGCAGGATGCCACCTGCCTTATTCGCATATGGTGTCATTCTCTCAATTCACACAACTATTGGTGGAGTCAAGGGGTGGCACAACTCTTACCCACATTCAAAAGGCATTTGTGGAATTGCCTGCTGTGGCCAGATAAGCTGGACTCTGAGTGTCCCTGGCAGTCCACTGGAGCCAGGGCATCGCTTATGATCCTGTGTTTGATATCAAGGATTGGGAGAGTTGGCTTATGGACATCTTGTTGCTCATCTTTTCTAGATTCCGTTACTGTTCAAACCACAAACTCTCAGATCTGCTGTGCTGATTATACTTCAGACACCTTGGCTGGAGAAATAATTTGTTATAATTTACCTGAAATTAGTGCAGCTTGATAGTTTACTATTGCTGGTGATCCACATTGTAGAATTTCAGGTGCATTTGTATAGTATACTTGAAATATAGTACAAGGAGCTTTTGTTTAGTGAGGATGAATTTACCTTCTTACATTCAGCAACTGGGTGAAACTTGAAGCTTTTACACAGAATTTCCAATAAGTGTACGTTATTTAAGCTATATATATATTTCAAATATTTGTGTATAATCAGATTAAAATGTGTTCCTTTTTTTCCCTTTCACAGGGCTTCATCCCACCTGAGATGCACTGTAATGAAACACTTTGCTGGATAAGTAATTATGAATTCTAGGAGGAGTTATTCCCTTAGCATGAGATTCTGCTCTTTGTGATAGTCTCTAACCAACAGTTTCTTTCAATGGTATGGAATAATAGCTGAAGCAGGTTCTTCTAAATCCACCACCTGCTCTTTAATTTGCCTTTATGTAGATAAAATATTTTTCTATAAGGAGATGTCACGCTTGTTTTTGATAATGTATTTTATTAAATGCAAAACAGTGAAGTTAAAGATCTGGCTTAAACCAACAAAAGCAATGAAATTTACCACTTCGTTGTTAACTTACTCCATATGCCTAGTTAATGCAGCACATAATAGGAAGGTTGGCAACTGCTCTAAAACCATTGTGTTACCTTTAAAACCAATGAAATTGGTTAAAAAGATATACTGAAATGTTGGAGCATTCCTTTAATTTTTGTCTACTTAAGCCATTCTTATGACTCAGTTTAATTTTTTTTTTTCAGTTTCTTATATACATACTGGTTTCTATCACAGCATGCAAAAAATGACAAATATTGTATTTTTCATGCCTTTTTTAAATTCAAAATTAAACCCAGTGGATTAAATTTGATTGAAAATAAATAGTACAAATTTACAACACAAACATGAAACAAACCCAAATTTACCCTTATACCTTTTCCCATTTCCCATCTTAAGCTCTTTCTTTATAGTTTGATTTATAGTTTCTTAAGATTTTTCAAACACCTCTGGGTTTTCAGATTAACTTTCTATAATTCTTTCCCATTAAAAGGTCTATAGAGTGCTTTTTTTTTTTCAGTTTGACATCTACTCTACCACATTTTATACCCTATTTCATGCCATATTTTCTTCCATCTTCCTTGATACTTAATTCCTTTAGTTCCCTTTTCTCCTACCTTTCTTCACTCATTTTATTATTCCTTTTCCAGCTTAAATACTGTTCTTCATCTTCTGATAAAGTCTCTTATGACTCTGCACAGTTCTTTTCTTAGTTATTAGAGGCAGACTTTCAATCAGCTCACTCTCACCAGCTAAGAATTAAGCATCTAGCTACTTATTTTAATGTTATCTCCAATGGGGGAGATACAGACATCTCGAGGGTAATTTATCCACCTTTAGTGGGTGGACTGTAAAGACTGTTTTCTGTTGCCTGCTGAGTGAACCTGCCTGATTAGATAACTGATTTTCAGAAGGCTGAAGGTGAATAACGTCTTCTTAATTTGCCAAAGGTAACATTGAAATTCAAACCTGTTTTCGTGTAGGTGTTACCATGTACCCTGCCCTCTAACGATAGAACCTATTTACAGTAGGTAGGATTGAGACCATGTGGAGCAAGTCTCAAGTCCTTGGTATTTCTGCTAGTAATGCCTGTTACTATGCCTAACACTTAATGTTAATACACAGGAAACCTTTTTCAGAAATGTGGGTTAATTAGTTTTTAAAAATCACCATGGTTTGGTTTGGTTTGGTTTATTTTGTTTTAAACAACAACAAAAACACCCAACCGTGCTGTCCCCTGAATGAAAAAAAAAGCCTTCCTGTAAACCTTGTCAATGTAAGTAATTTCTCTCATGAAACATAGTAACTTGCTTCCCGAGCTACTTCTTGTGATAAAGATCTAGGATAAGAATAATAAAAGAATCATCACAAAGGAACAATTAAAACACTTCTGTTGCCAAATTTTTACTTAAAGTTTTAAGATAAAATTGAAGGACAGTTTATGTCCAAAGGATGCTGACACTTAGTGGACTTTGTATACAAATGATTCTATGATTTTACACAGAATTGCAGCATGCTCCTTCAGGCACTTTCATTTGAACATTTGGGGGAAGGGGCAGGCGACATGTATTGGAGGGTTGGTTTGTTTGTTTTTTGGTAGCAAGTATAGTATTGTACTTCTCTGCATATTCAATGGGTGAAACATAGAGATATATCTCTTGACATCCCTACTCAATGCTTTCATACTAGATCTTTGAGAAGGACTGTTGGGTAAGTAATGAAAGAAAATGTTGTTTTGTACATGATATTTTTTAAAATCAGTAGTCTTTTAAATTTTGGTTTTTTGGAAAAAACCCTTTTTTCTGATGATATATTTTTCTAAAATTTAATCTCACTTTATAATAGATATCATCTTCTTTTATAATAGGTATTATAGTCTTTCATAAACTTAACAATAACTAACTTTTAGCTGTGAATTCTTGTTTTTAAGATTATTCCTAGTGAAAATAATCTGGTTTATTTTTGAAAGCTGTTTTACATTTTCAAGATTTCCTTACATTATAGTATTTTTCTTGATTGTAATCCTACAACTTCCCAATTACCTCTGCAGACAGATATTTGTTGTTTTGTAAATGAAAAAAGAAAAAAAAGATACTGTTTTTCCAAACTTCATGGAAAAATTAATGCTCCTTTCAGCATTTAAAAGATATTTTAACATGGGAGAAATGTTCTATAATTATATAATCTACATTGCATAATATTTTTGGCAGATATTTAGGTATGAACTGAATACTGTATACAGAAGCAGCACTACATAAGTATTTAGGTAATGTTAGGTTATATGTTTAACTATATGTCAGTAACAGTATTTTTTTTAAAATGATAGATCAGATTATCTTGTAGTTAGGGTAGAGAACATAAAGGCAGTAGGTCAGAGTTACTTTCATGTATTTGTGACATGCATAGCACTTTCTTAACCTAATAACTATAGCTTAATAGTATAGAACAGTAAGGACAAGATTTGCTTGCCTGATTAGGCAAGTTCAATATTCGTTGCAAAAGGGCACAGCCTTCTGCAAGTCCTAGGTTTCATGTGAAAACCCCATGCAGACGTCTTGGAGACCTTTGGTGTTGCTAATGGCACTAGGAGCTTGTGGCTTGTGCTTAGGTGACTGAATCCCCATCAAAAGCAGGAGTCGTTTCCATATCATGCCTGCGTAGAAGTGCATCCATATAGGTCAGGTGTCAATGCTTCTGTTATGGTTAATGGAGATCTAGTCAACCAGTCGATGGGTTAGAAAGCTGTGTAGCTGACTGATCAGTAGATGCCTATGTTCCAATTAACTGAACTATGCTTTCAGCACCTTTGACAGTATTTACTAGATCTCCATTGATTTTAATGGGAGTTTAGATAGTAGCTAATGGGAACTATCTTCTGTGTTGTGCTGCAAGTAATATGTTGTAGATACTAGGGACTTGATTCAGATGCATAAACATGCATATCCAGTACTGGCTGAGATGCCTGAGGATATGTGAGATATCTGCATAGGAATGACAAATATGACATGGGAATGGTGGGAGATACATGCCTTTCTGAAATAACAACTGCAAACCAGGCAGGATACAGGGTGCTCTAAAAATCCATGAAAATTTTATAGTTTAAGGGCCTTTTCTGAACTGTGCTTGAACGATCAATTACTTTATGCTTACAATAAACATGGATTAAGGGGGGGGGGGGGGGAGGAAAGAAAAAAAGGAAAAAANGGGGGGGGGGGGGGGGGGGGGGGGGGGGGGGGGCGAGGAAAGAAAAAAAGGAACAATGTAAAGAAATAGTGAGAACTACAGTAAAAGGAGTCACGCTGTCTCTTGCTCAGAGCCAGCCATTGCTGGAGGCTGGGAGAGCATTTAGAAAAATTATCATCCTATCCTTTCTCTTTCTTTATATTCTTCCCCAAGTATCCACTGTTGGCCTAACCTAGGACGCTGGGTTAGACAACTTGTGATCTTTTCCACCACAAGCATTGTGTGTTCTTATAAGTGACTGACTACAGACTGCTTAATAAAAGAAATGAAAGTTTTTTAAAACTTTTTTAAACAGCAACAAAAAATCTATACCAAAAGTGAAAAAAAATACTCTAAGAAGCAATATTCTAGTAATGTTAAATATGTATTACTGAAGCATTTTTGGTTTAATTTATTCCAAATCCTGTATACAATAAAGCCATAATAAAAATCCCAGGGTGAGTCCTAGAGCTTGCAATTAGGTTAGACATGGAAATATTTTTTAAAAAGGTCATAAAAAGGAGGAATATGTTTAGGTTACATACTTTCAAAAAAACTTCAAACCCATTCACTATCAAGCAAAATTTTTCAGTGGCAGAGATAAGAAAATAGAAATGCCATTGAGGGATAGCATATGCAATAGAGAAACATTAATCTGACAATAAAATCTTCAGGTAAAAAACATAATATTCACCTTTATGAAATTATGTGAAGCATTTTAGCACTGACAAATTGTTCTGGATTTTGATAGGTCTCCTTGGAAAAAACATTCCTGCTGGACAAACTTCTGGTAATACTTTACTGACTTCCTTCCAGCTATTCCATCTTGGCAGAAGCTTGAAACAGTTTCTGACTGAGTGCCACTCCTTGAATCAATTAAAAACTGCCATAATCATGCTTACAGAATGTACTCTTGTCCGTGGTACCAAGCATATGCTGTGATAAATATTGTACCTGCCATATGGAGGTTGGATACCACAGGAAATGTAACTCATTAGCCGTATCTCCACTTGTGATTGGATTTAGTATGCACATACGTTCTGCATATTACTATGGTTGTAACTAAAAGTAGGACACTTGGAGTCTGTACTTAGTTACTCTACAAGGTCCTCCAAGAAAGTTCCCTCCCTCCAGCTGAGCCAGTAGGAGTTCCAATAACTTTGTCTCGGCTGGAAATTGCTCTTTGCAATAAATCATGGTCATTTCATGCTTTGATGCACTGTAGTGAAATGTGTTTAAAAAGAAAAACCTTTACAAAGCAAATTCTTGTTATAATCAACACAGCAACTTTTTGCTCTAATAACTAAGAAAAAAATGTAAATGATTGCACACAGTCGTAGCAATGAGAGTTTCTAAAAACCTTCATATATGGCAGTAGTCTCAAGCTCTACTTTGTGCATGCTGAAGGGCTACAGATTTTTGCTATGTGTTTGAACGTTGTTTTGGCTATGTAGGGAGACAAGGGTATGACATAACTGTTCAGTTGTATACACTCAAAAAACTTAAAATCAGGGGTGTTTGAAAGAAGAATGTTCATCCTAGTGACATTTAGAAATTTTTACCTTGTTTCTGTTTTCCTTGGTGGTAGATTCACACATGGATAACAATTCTGACTATTCATAGATTTATTATTGCTATTCTAGGAATATTTACTGTGTTAGAAATTAAAATAATTGTCAAATACATTTGCAAAACTATTTATATAGAGGAATACATCCAAAGAAATGTGAAGAAAAAAAATCTAGTGTAGAAGTAATTGTCTGTGTTTTCTCAGTGGTAAATATGACCTCTGGCTCAAATAAGATAGTCATTGCAAGATATCTTGAGTTATCTCAATATCTTATTATACACATTCTTATGGTCCTGACAGATTTTCTCTGCTATTTTGACACATTAGTTTCAATTTTCTGGACAAATGGAACGAGAATATGTACCCTTTGTTGACAAGGGAAGTCTTGTCCACTTCTTGGTCACTGGAAAGCGATAATAAAGAAAGAGGGGCAACGCAAAATGCAGCACAACATAGCAGAATATATAGAGAGAGATAAAATTGGTCAAAATGTCTGATTCTTTCAATGTCTCAATAGTACCCTGGTGCTTACATTTTTTCATTAAAGTGAACTTTCTTAATTATTTGGTAGATTACAGTAGAAGCAGATTAATTTCAAATTATATGTTTCCTTTAGATTATTTAAAATCACGGATGTTATTTCCCTCAACACCTTAATTACAACACATGTAATATATACATTGAATTTCAATTGTAAGTGTAGGCATGTTCTAGAATTAAGTGAAACTGGTTTGATCAAACTTTCCCTGCTGAATTGAAGACAGCATAAAATATCAACCCTTTAGTAAGTTCTGTTGTTATATTGGTGTAATCAAATTTGTAGAATATGAAATAATTGGAGGAAAATGTGCTTTTGGTTTGAGGGAGCAGACCAGGAAATACCCTCAGTGGTTGAATGGAGAATTACTGAAACATGAAGTCACAGAGTCACAGAATGGTTGACATTTGAAGGGGTATCTAGTGGTCATCTTGTCTAACACCTGTGTTCAAGCAGGGCCACCTTGAACACCTTGCTAAGGACCATGTCCAGATAGCTTTTGAATATCTCCAGGGATGGAGTCTCCACAACCTCTCTGAGCAACCTGTGACACTGCTTGGTCACCCACATGGTAAAAAAGTGTTTCCTGATTTTCAGATTGAGCTCCCTGTCTTTCAATGTGTGCCTATTGCCTCTAGTCCTGTCACTGGGCACCACTAAAGAAAGCCTTGCTCTAATGTTTTTACAGCCTCCCTTCAGGTATTTATACACATTGATGAGATCCCTCCTAAGACTTCTTCTCTCACGGTTGATCAGTCCCAGCTCTCTCAGCCTTTCCTCTGAGAGATGCTCCAGTCCCTTGATTAGCTTTGTGGTCCTTTTTTTGGTTATCTCCAGTATGTCCATGTCTCTCTTGAACCGAGGACCCCACCCAGAAATGGACACTTCCCTTGACCTGTTGGCAAAACCGGCAAGGGGGTAGGAAGGAAATGGGAAGGAAAAAAGGGAAATAATTAAAAATACAGAGGTAGGTGTTATTTTTTGTTCATTTCTTTGTTTTAAGAGACATGGGAGGACGTATGTTCAGCCGAATGTTTATGACCAAGGTTCAACTAATACAGAAATTAAGCAGATAAATACAATCAATTTCGTAGGAACCTAAATGCTGAGTATTATTTCACAATTTAATAAATTACTTCTATTACTACTAATAGCTATGCATTCAACAGTATTCATTTACACTTTATGAAAGCATATGCCTCCAAAGCATTTTATGGAAGTTGTCGTTATTTAGGTGGAGAAACTTATGCACAATCATGTAATGTGATATACCAACAGTCTCAAAGTAAGCCAATAGCAGGCTGAAAATCAAACTCAGATCTCTAGGGTCCCACTTGATATCCTCTCTGTAAGAATATATTTTGCATTGGACATTGGTTAGAACAATTCTGTATTTCATTTTAATTATAAATTTAAAATAGCATAATTAATATCAATTGGTTCAGTTGTATTTTCCAGCTTTCTGACTGAATTAATCTGAAAATATGTATATACATTTTTTGCAGATAAAGATATGTCATACTGAGGGTTAAATTGCAATATAGTTTATTTCTATTTCTATTTATTTGATTTTGGCATACCTTTTTAAAAAAACTAAGTAACAACACACTAAAAACCTCAACAACTAAGCTTTTTTTCATTAATTTCATTATAATACTAATGGTACAATTCTGCTTTCAAAGATAAGTCCCAGTAACTTCCCTCAGGTAAGAAAGTTCATTTCAACTTACACATTCTAACTTTGAAGAGAGCTTAGCTTCAGTGTGTTGCAACTGATTTTCAGGTGCCTGCAAATTAAACTCTTCTGTAATTTTGTTTAAAGCTTTTAGATTGTATTATATATGACCTTGTGATGGCAAAGCAAGCAATAACATGGGGCTAAAACGCGTTATAAACAGAAAGAACACTTTTATTATTGTTCCTCAACCCCAGTATTCCAGAGCTTTTACATCACCAGCCTGGTATTCATGTTGCCAACATCACTGTCATGCCAATGAATACTAATTTACCAATTCACAGTTTAACTTTTACAGTTCCATAAGTAGACTGTAATTAGACAGAATCAGCTTGTGCTTTCTGAAAAAAGTGTTTATGAAACACGGACAGTGGGTATTCTTAAATCCTAGAAAAAATTTTCATGAAGAATATATCTCTTTTTAAGAGAAAATCATTCCTCTCATCATATAAACATTGGTGTAATTCACGTAGCCTAATGAGCAAACTAATGATGAAAGGAATCTTTTAGACAACTAGTAGCATAGCTGTACCATGTAGATAATTCTTGTTATGTTTTGTCAAAGAATCTTAAATGTTTCCCTATCTTAACTTCTACAAATACAAATGACAGATCTCTTTCCATATTCTCTGCAATGACATTTGCAGTAAATTTAATTTATAATATTGTACCAAGTATCCACTGCTGCACCGTCATTGAGATTATTGAAATGATAGTTCTGCTAAATAATCTATCAATCCAAACTGCAGGACTTGAACCAATCTCGTCTATATTAAAATTACCTTCCCTGTAAGAAAGACATAATTCTTCTCCTTTCTTTCACAACTTTGCCTTCTGTTTTGAGTTTTATGAATAATTGCTTTCTACTGATCAAAAACAAATTCTAATATACTGCACACATGGTCATTGATCATTATAAGCACTAATGTATAAATAAAAATATGTTTATGTTTCGAACTAAAACTGACATCTCTGTAATAAGACCTCATACACACAAGCTAGTACATTACTATACCATACCCAGAAAGGCTGATTGCTCAGTTTCTGTGAGATCTTTTCCAGCTGAAATATGGATCCTATACTAATGAAATATAGAAATAATAGTATGTATTTTCTGTGTGAAAAAAAAATATCTCTATGTATGCATTTCATTGTTAAATTAAATGAACTCTGGGATTCTCCCTTAATTAAGATAGTATTGCAGGTATATATTTAAACCAAAATACATTTACAACTTTGGTTTGGTATACCACTATAAACTTGTTTTCTAATTCTGTTTTAGATGAGAAGTTGTTTGATATTCCCTTCCCAGTCTCTAGTGGATAATTATCCTTGCCACACGATCACTTTACAATTTGTGTACAATTGCTCATTTGTTATTGATAAAAGCCATAAATAAATACATGTCAATTCAGAATTATGATGCATTAGAAATGCTTTTAGGCCTACTGGCACTCGATAAACTTAAGTAAATATGATGAAAGGGGAAAAGAAGGGAAGGGAAGGGAAGGGAAGGGAAGGGAAGGGAAGTTAGCTGAGCATGATTTTTTCTTTCCCACACATGATGTAATCTGTATTAGGTTTTATAGGTGTAGACCAACAGTTTGGAAATAAATGAAAACAGTATCTACCCTGAAATTCTCCATACCTTCTTTTTAAAAAATGTCTCCTTGCTGATTGTGAGAACTAGCACTAAGTTGCTAGTTCTATAAAAAACAAGCCAAACAAAGACCCCCCAAAAGGAAACAAATCAAGGCTTGTTACAGAAATGTCTAAACTGAAAACAATTTGTGGCTTAGGTAAACTTTGAATGTTTCACATTCAATTTTAGTCCATCCATTAGACAGGGATAAGGTCTTCTTCCCCAGGTTAGCATGCCTCTAAAATGTGCTTCTAAAATTAGACAACCTTCACTGTATTCTGTGAGTACTGTGAGCGTTGTAAGCATTGGTTCAAAGGTGACCCCCCAAGGGAAAGCAAAACTGAATAAGAAAGAAAAACTACACAAAAATAAAGACAAAAATTCTGATGTAGATTCAAAAAAAAATTAACATAAAAATACTGGCTTAAAAAGTGATTATATTAGAAATAGTAATCTGAAATATGGCTAGGGCTTTGCCATCTTAACAGTTAAACCTCCAGCTTGTTACAATAATGACTCTCTGAGAGGAAAAGCTGAGTTTAAGTTAAATACTTATTACTTTAGTGTTTTTTCAAGAAGAATTTTTATGTTTGCGTCCATTTCAAGGTATGGATCTATCCCACTATCCCCGCCATCCCTTTTATATTTATTTTGCCATTGAGAAGTGGTCCAGAATGTGTGCTGTAAATATTTACTTGGGTAGAAATATATATCCACCTAGGTAGCTAGTAGGATTTCACCTTAAATTTCAGAAATAAATTCTGTTCTACTATGCAAGCTACGGTCTGCATAGTGAAGCAAAGACAGACTTTCAGTGTCCTTTCTTCCACATCCCTGCAGTGTTTGGACTTATGGACTTCCATGCTCCATTCTCTTTTCCTCTCCCTCTCTTTCTCCCCCTGCCTGCCTCCCCTCACTTTCCACAAAGAAACAAGGAAACTCATAAAAGTCAATAACAATCTTCCCAGTGACATCTCAGTGGTTTGGACCTAGCTTTGACAATGGTGTAAGAAGAATACTTTTTCTTCCTTGGGTTATGTCTGCTTTTTTCTTATTGGACTTTGCATGCTGTCCTGTTAACCAGGAGAGGATGTTTCCCATTTCTTCTACTCTTACATTATAGATTATGAGAGGTAGGAAAAAGGATGTCTGAAATTTAATTCTAACTTCCCACTCAGATGTTTGGTTCCTTTCTCTACCCATAAACAGACCTTGTGGTCACTTTAGAAAATACTGCACCTCATTATTGCAGTAAGAAAGGCATTGTCATCAAGCAGTAGTTTAAAAGGGGATTATGAAAAGAGAGAATCAGAAAATATAATTTCTCTCATGCTTTCTTTTATCTGTATTTGTCCTTTTTCTATTTTTTCCCCTTCTAATTCTGCTTCTATTTTCTAAACCTCACTAATCAAAGAATCTTTTTTTTAGGTGTCTCAAAGAAAAATGAAGTTCATGATCCATGTCACTTAAAAAACATGTTTTCCCAGTGCTACTGTTGAAAGAAGAAAGAGAGTTTTGTCTGCAGACTACAATACAAAATATATGTGAAGATGAACAGAAGAATCACTCTAAACTGAAGAAAGAAATAGAAATTTGTAGATGACCATGTTGTATGACTGACAGTTACTTACCTGTCTGAGTTGTAAAAAGTACTGTAAGAAAAGAACACTTCCCTCCTTTTGGAGAATCAGGAAAAGGTAGTATATAGAAACTGGAAGATACAAAAAACACAAACATAAAAGTATAACCTTTGTCTCCTGTTGAAGAGTAAGACATTAACTGACAAAAAAATACCCTTCTGCATTATCCCGCATAGACAGGAATCCATGAGTGAATCTTATCTACTTTCTCTCTGTTAGAAGAATGCCCAAGAAAGCTCAGCTTGGTCTTAGTTTCTATTTAGTGTCGTTATCGTATTGTTTATTGTAGTGCTTTCCAAAGTACTACCTAGGTTTCTAATGGCCTATTCCTGGGCCGTATCAATTCCTGTTGATTTCTATTTTTTCAACAAAAGTGAGCGTCCTAGCAGATCTCTTGTAGTGCTCAAAGCATGCCAATGAGATGCAAAGTCAAAAGAATTTGAGTTCTGGCACCAAAAATCTCAAAATGGAAAGGGAGGCCCACAAGTTGTGCTTGGAGAAAGAATGAGAGGGCTTCTCCTGACCTCTGCCTGGATCAAACTCCCCTATCACCATGTTGGTGACATATTCCTCTCATTACTGATGCTCAATGACTATAAAGATTGTCTGCCCCTTTCCAATCATGATGATATCCATGTTATATCAGAGAAGTTTACTTCAAAACACCCCTAATCTGAACAGAAGACTTCTTTCCCTTGTTAAAAAAAACCCATGTGGTGGTATGGTTTGCCTTCCATCTAGGGTCTGAATTAATTGCTAAATATAAATATCCGTCACTGTTAAGATGCCTTATTGTATACACTCTTATCTTCCCACTTTCCCTCCACAGAGGCAAAGCTGCTATCACTTTTACAATCCATGGTGCTGGAGGAAATGTCCTCAAGTTATACCATTGGACGTTGGGAAAAATTTCTTCACCGAAAGGGTTGTCAAGCCGCCCTGTTGGAACAGGCTGCCCAGGGAGGTGGCCGAGTCACCATCCCTGGCGTTATTTAAAAGACATGCAGATGTGGTGCTTAAAGACATGGTGTAGTAGTGAACTTGGCAGTGCTAAGTTAACAGTTGGACTTGATGATCTTAAAGGTCTTTTCCATCCTAAATGATTCTGTGGTTCTATATCTTAGATTTGTCAAGTGACACCAGAAGTCTTCGTATGGGGAACCAACTGTGTGACCAGCAAAAAGCACTGTCCCCACTCCTGACAATATACTGCAATAGATGTTAAATCTGTGTTTGGACCTTACTTTAAACATAGTTAATATAGTGAAGTACTCAGGATAGTTTAATTACTAGGAAGTTTTGAGTCAAATATATCAACATCGTTTTATAAGTGAGAATCTTTAAAATATTACTCAGAACTATATTCCAAAATCCCCAGACATCCAACATTTAGGAAGCTGTACTCCATTTTATTTTCCAAAATGTAAGCATATGGTCCAGTTAAAATTATTTAATTATCTACAGTGGTATTTTTATTACCAAGTATACGCACTACTTATCTTAAATATATTCAACACAATCATTATCATCTACTAAATAAAAAAAATTATTCAAAAGAATACAAAATAAAAATTTTATATTGTACCTATACATGTTCTGATTACAAAATAATCACCAGTAGGTAATAGATACCTAATTTAGAGTTTAGGTGTATTACAGCCTAACATAAAGGCATATGTGGGGCATGGGGCCACATTCCATGACAGAAAGGCTCCAGAGAAATGTTTGATCATTCTTTGTGATGCATAAAATATGTCACAGCTGTACTATAAAAGATATCAGCCATCAGGTAAGGCTGTCATTTGCCCTTGCTGGATTATATTGGAAAAACACAGTGTTTCTGTGTTGTACTTGCGTGGGATTATTGCTCAAAAAACCACAACCTATTTAGTCTGTGTACGTATTACCATACCCCTGCTCTATTTCAAAAGAAAGTAGTCATAAAATAAACATGGTAAGGAGAATAGATCTGGTTGATATTTTGTTTCAACATACACCCATTTCATACGTTATAAGTTGTGAATATGTTAAGTACTGGTCTACATTAAAGCTAGGTTCTACAAAAGGATTGCATATTTCTCTGGGGACTAGTTCCTTTCATTTGATTTCTGTTATGCACACATCTTATTTTAGTTCAAAATCTAAGCCTGTGTCACAAATAATATGTATAACAAAGGAACAATGGCAGTAAAAGTAGACCAAAATGTATAAAGATTTATTATATTTCCCATTAACTCACAGACTTTTAAAAATTATATTTATTGAGGCATCCACATTATTAACATATTATTCAAAATACATAGAAACAATAACTGTTAGAACTTCAGTAGAATTTAATGATTTTGTGTCCACTATGTTCGTCCATCAGGAAGTAGCTTTATCAAAAATTCATGCCTTGTTATTTATTGGGTAGAGAGGAAATTTCATACTTATCAAAACAAAAATTACCTTTTAAAATAACTTTGGAGACTGACATTTGTGGAAAATTTATTTAATGTAGTATGGTCATATAAAATATAATATTTCAACACGGGAGATGTAGGAAACACATAGAAATGTGCAGTCTAGACCAGCAGTTAAGGTTTATAACAGTTAGTGTATTATAAAGTATCTTTATTGAGATGCAGAGATAGATGCTATGCTCTTTTTTGAGTTTAATGTGTTTAGAATTTGGAGTAAAGAATTTAGTGTTGATCATTTGAGATTTTACTTCAGGGTCTTTGGTTCTCAAAATTACTCTAATTTGCAAAATGAAACACTGTCGTTAGTTAAAAAAAAGCCACAAGAAAAATAGGAATGCAAGATGAAGAATATTATCATAAAGGTAAGTTTATTCAGATTCACCTGAAATGATATGTATGCTGATGAATAACAATCGCAGCTTTCAAGGCCATTAGAATCAATTTTAGCTGTTGTGCAAATATCTTGGGGTTTTCAAAAACTTTTCAAACTTAAGCAGACCTATCTAAATGACAGTTTTAGCATTAGTTTCTTAGTCAGAAAATGAAAGTCATTATTTTTTTTAATTGAGTTTGAAGAAACACTTTTCACAGAGAATTAACATACAGCACAACAGACAAAATCGATTAAGGCCCGCCATCTGGCAGAAGTCTAGAAAAGTTGTTGCCATATGTTTTGACCAAGACTGCAAAATAAACTGTTTTATACTGTCAGCACCTCCAGTTCTGTTTTATAAATTACATTCGGTTTTATTATATATATGAAATAGATTGGGAAAGGTTTCATCTATGAGTGGCCACTTAATTGGAAAACAGACGCTACATAAAATTTTAAAACAGGCACAGGGTGAATGGGGCTCAGTTTGAAAGCTATTTGACAGCTGTAGGTAACAAAAGTGCAAGGATTGCTATAAATTGTTTATTAGGTAGATCTTTAATTCTTAATCAGTAATATTTAAATCATTCTTCAATATTCAACAATTGAAGATTTTCTTTGATAATAATTACAGAAGAAAATGTAATACAAAATTCCTGGGCAGAGGGAAAGAATGATCCTGAAATTCATGGGTAATATTAAGAAGTGGTGAAATGAAAAAAAAAAACCTAAAATCCATCTTTTTCTTAAAAGGATATAGTTTCACAAAGAATAGATTTTAAAAATCAGTATATATGTATGTTGCTGTTGGAAAAATAACATATCAGGTTCAAATGAAATTTAGGAATGTTAATCTCTTTTGCAGCTGCTATTTTTGTTTTATGGTATTTTTACAGCTGTTTTTAATTTCTTTTAAGAAATACTAAACCTTTCGCAGTATTCCCAAGTGAAACACCATGGTACAGATAATTGGTTTCATTGCAATTCAGATTATGAACATCATTTTTCAGTTGTTACTTTCAAACTATATACACAGCTAAATCTGTAAGCCATTTTCTTTATTTCAGCTACTATCAAAAAGGGAGAAAATAGCTTAAAACATCACAAAGCTTTAATGTCTTTGTAAGGATTTGTAATGGTTGAAAATATTTACTCACTAATGCAGAATGTTCATGATAAATGCAAAACTATCTTCAAACATATTTATGCTTATACATTATATACATGGGAACAGATCAATTATTGCATGTGTAAAACATTATAAATTGATATCTCTATGCATCAGAAAAAGCCCTTGTATTCTAAAGAAATCCATTCAAAGGGAATACAGGTAAAGAAGAGTTTTAATTCAATTTTGAATAAATTTCGTAGAACTATAACTGAAGAGCTGTTAATAATATCTCCAACATTACGTCTGTCCTGTGCTCTGTGCACGGCACGTCATGTGCTAGTTTGATATCACAATTCTTGTAGGAAAAAAACAAGCTAATTTTTTTTCCCCTTCCACTCCCCTGGGCCTCTTGTTAATATGGGGCACGAAGTACTAAGCAACACCTGGACATTTCTTTTTATCCTTGTGTTCAACATGTGGTTCCACATTGTATTTACGACATATCCTCTAAGCCCTGAAGCAAATAAGATTTTATTTTTCTTCATAGGCTTCTATCTATGTCATCACTGTAATATCAGTGTGCTTCATAAGGAGTAAAGAATTTATTTTCAGAACACTTCTGTGAGATCAGGAAATACTTGAATGAATATTTACAATGGCAGACCACAGAGAGGCACCAAGACCTGTGGTAACATTTCAAGTAAAGGAGAAACAGGTACAGATCCCAGACTGCTTGGTCTTAACCCTTGGCCTCTGTCACAAGGCAACTCTCACTTGTCCAGAGGATCCTGGCTCACTCAGGTTGCTCGAAACCTGACTTATTTTTTACCCAGCGTGCCCAGTGGACACCTAACTCATACTGCTCTGAATTTGTATGGTTTGATTTTGGCCTGAAATTAAATGGGGAACAAAAGTAAAAAAAAGTACATCATCAGAAAATAAAGGACCTTATCAAAACGTGTACACACAGGCAAGCAGAGTTCATGCTGCATGTGTAACCTTAACTTTTTCATTTCCTAACTGGGCGCTTCTCTTTTTGTTGCACAATCCACTTTAACAATAGGGGTGGGGGAGAGTGGAGACACTGAAAAATTTTAAAGAATACTTGGAAAACGTAGAAAATATTGAAAATATTTTGTTTCTTGGTAGACAACAGTCAAATTTTTTGTTCAATGCAATTTTTATACTTACATCATTGGTTTTATCTGTACATATGTATATTTACAAACAGTGGGGCAGAAAGGGTTGCCTCATTCCATATATATGTCTCTCTTAAGTCTTGCTTTCTTCCATATGCATCTTCACATATTTTACAAAAAACGGTAAGACACCTTCAGGCTCTATTTCATTCCTTGTGGACTGTCACTCATTTCAGAATTCCCTGTGAGATTTCTCTGAGCTACACACACATGCACAGAACCACAAAGAATATAAACCAGACGGTTATGACATGAATTACAAAATTTACCATGAATTCGTGTAAACCCTTGGCCTGGTTCACACATCAACACCAATTTCATTCCACCAATAAGAGACAAGTGTGGGACGAAGACTAATCGCCATGCCAAATTTCATATTTTTAGGCAAATACTCATTGTCACCTTGTGACTTAGGAATCTATGACCTGTTTTTAAATATGAAGTATACAGGAAACTAAAACTAGTCTTATAGACAGATGAGACTTAGGGCTTATTGAAAGAGAAGAAAGTGACCAGAAGAACAATTCAAAACTATATAACGCTGAAATTTCTATTTTTTAATTAGCTATTATGAATTTGTTTGGGCTTTTTTTTGTTTGTTTTGAGATAGATAACACCTATCTGTTGTACGACTTTGTTGTACTTGAAAATTATAACTGCACTTCGAAGAGTTCAGGTCTTCATTCTAAAATAAGTTATTCCATTGAAACTGGTAAATTAGTAATTTTTAATAAGTATTCACCACCAAATTTCTCAGGAAACTGTGTTCTGAGAGAGAGGGGTTTTTTACTGACAGCTCTTTGGTATCTTTATTGATAATCTTACAAAACATTACATTTTTTATGGCAAAGCTTTCAGGTCATATAAGAATTGATGAAGTAGTAGGTAGTGATGAGGACATCAAGTTAGATGAACTAGATATTATAATATATATATTAAGTGACACATATTATACATTATATGCTTTACCAAGTGATATAAATTACTTGTGTAACTAACCTCATGCAAACAGCATACATTTTATGGTAGACACATGTACAGCCATACACCCGGCAACACCAGAGAATGTAGATCCATAAGACTGGGGGATTATAGTTTGGAAATCAGTAACACACTAGAAGATAGGAATAATGGTAAGTAACTGGCTGAATATGAGCTACTGGCAGAGTTTAGCATGGTGACTGTAGTGGACATGGTCCCTGGTTATATGGACAAGGGAATAATGAGGAAAATGTTCAACCTTCTTGAGTCAGGTACTGGAGCAGCCCTCAATTTACTGAGGTGATCAAGGTCCTGTGAATCGCCAGTTCCTAAAATAAAGGAATTGTCTCAAAAGGAGCCTTTAATTACACATTCTTGGTGTCTTTTACTATAATATCTTTGTACAGCCAAAACATTTACATACAAGATAGAATGAGACAAATAAGGAAAACAAAATAAATTTTATGAAAGAATTATTATAATGCAAGGAATCAGAAAAAAAAATGGATTTTTGCCCATCTTTTAATTATTAAGAGAAATAATATATTTCCCATATATTATGTGATATTTTTCAATATTTATAGCAATTACTTCTGGATCAAATTTCTCTTCAGATATATCAAAGCATAACTTACAAGTAACCAAATGATTTTTAGGAAGGCACTTTTTTTTTCCCCACTAAAGACAGACTCGATTTATAAGCCACACTTTATCAGAAAAAAACCCCTTACTTATCGCTGTTAAAAGAAATGCATAGGGTTATTATACCTGAAGATTACAGAATGAAGATATTGTTGGGTTTTTTTTAATTTTTCCTATCTTTTCACTTTGTGCTACTAACAGCACATGACATATGGAGTTTCCCAGTTTCTCTCAAGCAAGCAGATTGTGTTTCTTTTGCTGCATGAATATTTGCCAGGGGAATAAGGAACTGAACTCTTCCCCCCCCAAAAAAACCCAAAAGTATGAAAATGTAAAAAAAAAATTAAACAAAACCCACAAAACCTTGCAGAATAACTCAACCGTATATCTCCTCTCTGACTCTGTTTTCTAATAATTCAACAGATTTTAAAAATATAATGGATTCAAAGGTATAGTGTCCTTTTAATCAAACACTGAAGACCTGTTCCATGCCCGAAATGGTCAAATGGAAATTTATCAGGCAATATAATTATAACATAAACAAAAAACAACCAGAGCAATGGTATCAATGCTTATAAATACTTAAAGGGAGGGTGCTGGGAGGATGGGGTCAGTCTTTTTTCAGTGGTGCCCAGTGGTAGGACAAGAAGTAACAGGCACAAACTTTAACATAGGAAACTCCATCTAACCATGAGGAAGAGCTTCTTTAGTTTGAAGTTGGCAGAGCACTGGGACAGGCTGCCCAGACAGGTGGTGGAATCTCCAACTCTGGAGACATGCTAAACCTGCCTGGATGCCATCCTGTGCAACCTGCTGTAGGTGGACCCGCTCTGGCAGGGCGGTTGCACTAGAGGATCTCCAGAGATCCCTTCCAACCCCTAACATTCTATGATTCTATGAACAATAACGAGAGAATTATTTGGGAAATTAAATGTAATATAATGTCAAGGTAAATGGAAGGAAAAGTCAAAGGAAAATTTAATTTCTGAAAGAAAGTAAGATTTAAAAGTTTAAATTAAAATGCTAAAGTGAAAGATAAACATAAAAAGGGACAGGTTTCAAAGCATAACTTGGTAAATTTATTGTTATCAGTTGAAGCAGTGGATGACCACTTCTCTTCTCAGCACTCATCTATTTTGCCAGGTTCAATGGAGAATGTAAGGACCAAACAACAGGAACCACCTAACAAGGGATTGGTTCTCTTCAATCCATTTGCTACTACTCTCAACCCGCAGGCTATAAGTGATCATGAGAGGACTTCTGAGGGTTATATTGTTTTCCTAAGCTCACAAAATGGTTCATAGTACTCCAACACACCTTTATTCACTGCTTCTTCAGTTTTTGTGCCCTGTCCACAGGACTTACAAGTAAAAGTATATTCTCTCTTCCTCTGCCATGATACTGAGCCTCAGTAGTGCTAAGACAGAATGTTTTTTGCAAGATCGAAGCAGGAGTTCCATAAATTACAAAGAATACTTTAATCCACCAAAGGTTCTTCATACTTACTCAGGGGCTTGAAGGGTATGGTCGAGTACAGACCTGCCTAAACTCTTCTCTGATATTTCTAGATGTTTCAGTGGAAATTCCAAAAACTTAAAAGCCACATAGCTAGTTCAGCATTGAGTCTAAACTAACATGCTCTTGAAGGAGTTGTTTTACACTTTAAATTTAATGTCTTGCCACTTAAGAGCACTGGCAGAATACCTCTGATATTTCTATACCCATGCTGTCACAGAATCACAGAATCATAGAATGCTTTATGTTGGAAAGGACCTTAAAGCTCATTCAGTTCCATACCCCCTGCCATGGGCAGGGACACCTCACACTAGACCAGGTTGCTCAAAGACCCATCCAACCTGGCCTTGAACACTTCTAGGGATGGAGTATCCGCAACTTCCTTGGGCAACCTGTTCCAGTGCCTCAGCACCCGCATAGTGAAAATTTCTTCCTGATACTTAATCTAAATCTAGCCTCTTCCAGTTTGAAACCATTTCCCCTCATCCTATCACTATATGCCATTCTAAAAAGTCCCTCTTCAGCTTTCTTGTCATGTGTATTTATACTCAGAAACTGCTCTTCTTATGTTTTTTTCTGACTTGAACAAAATATTTATAAAGCATTTCCTCACATTAAGTTACTATTATATGGTACAACTTTTTTAAACAGTAGAGTTTTTCAGGAAAGATAAAATATTCCTAAATTCTGGGCGTCACTGGGATTGCAACAGAGGAGAAAATCCTCTCTGATCCTCAAACTGGATTTTCTGTCAGAAACAAAACATCTTAGAAACATGCTGGCAATACATTTACACATGGATTGAGAATGAAGAGGGCAGCAATACTGGCAAGATGGATGCTGAATGCCAGGAAAGATATTAAGTGTGAATAAGGGTCATCTATCCCATTGTGTTCCACTCAGGCCAGAGTGTTTTCAGCCACAGAGAGATTCCAAGAAGGAGTAAGTCCTGGCATTGGTTTGAAAAAACGTATACCACCCACTATATGTGCTAGATGGCTTGGTCATTCCACAGATTAGTCCAGTCAAATTTCGTTCAACAAGTACTTTTTGGATTTATCCTAAAAGACAATTTACTTTGCCAAAACTGGGTATAATGAATTTGACATTGTTTTTTCATATGACAAAAGAACTACTTATTGGATTTTTATTGCAACCTAGCCATTAGAAAGGCTACATTATAGAGCCATAAACATGGTTCTAGAGAATGTATAGACAAAAGGCATTGTCAAAAACTGGACACTTAAAACAAAAGAGCAGAACCAGATTAAGATCTGTAAAATTACCTGTATTCCAACATTCATCTCTGCTTCCATCTGTCGTATTCATTGTTGTATAATGATTTTCACTGATACGTGTAAATGGACTAAAAGTGAGCAAATATTTCCCCTATGGTCAAGAAATAAGTGCACCTAAGAAAAAAAAAGGTTACTTTTACAGGAAAACAAATGTTATGCTACTAAAGTTATATAGAATATGACACAAATTCAAAAAATAATTTTTGCATCCTAAAAAAGAATGTAACACCATTTTTTGCAGTAAGAGTTGGAGTTGATTTTGTACTCTGATCTTCCCCCCAGACTTTCTTTTTCTAACCAAGGCACATAACAAGAGTTTGTTTAGGTTCTTTTTGTACTCAGAAATAGCTTACAACAAAAAAGTTACAGTAAATGGTTTCATGTTAGACCTAATTTTTCAAATCAATGCATCACAAGCTCGCAGATAGCCTCTATTGCTTATAGTCCTTGTTTTTAAAAAGGTGTTAACAAATGCCAAGCATACCTCAGTTGCTCAGGCACCAAATACCTTATTATAATACATCTGAAATATAAAAGGCATTGCAATTTTGTGTCTGCATTCAACTGCTTTGACTCTAAAAGATTGTGTCTTTGAAGAACCTGAACCCTGTCTGTCTCTGCCCCAAACACTGAGGACAGAAAAGTTGTTCCCAGAGCAGGACTTTGAGACACCTTACCCTCTCCCATAGAGTTCAGAGGGAAATGTATGCACAAACAGAATACCCCCTTAAGCTCACCATTTTCCTCATGGCACACTAAGCATAAAACATGTTATTCTGGCAGGGACATTTTGTGCTCTTGTGAAGTGTACCTTTTAAAATCAGACATCAAGATGTCCGTGGTCATAATAGCATCTCAAGGGGGAAAAATAACACTTTCTTTCTTGGCTGCAAAACCACACACCCCCAGTAAAGCTAAATGGAACAAAACTACCCTCAACTTTTCAGCATTTTCAAAGAAATAATGTAACAGTAGCCTACAGGTGGTAGCATTTTAAGAAAAGTGAATCTGAATAGAGACCAAAGATTCCAACACCCGTTGACAGGACAAAAAACAGGACCCAAAGGAAGAGGAGGTATATGCCTCTATTTAACATAAGACCTAGTGTTGAGCTCTTCATCTATAGCGGGAGGTGGCCCCTCCTAAGGCTAAGTGCCTTAAGTTGTACATGCACAATTTGAAAGTGGGACTCTGGAGAAAACTTCATGAGGAAGAAATAATGCTTTTTAAAAATTTTATTTTCAAGTAAAGTAAAAAGTTTGATTCAATGTACAGATGTGAGGGGTTTTTTTTCCCCCTTTGATCTTTGAAAAGCTCTGGGTAAACACATCTAACAGCTCTCAGCTGCATTTGTTTAGCTTAGGTAGCTGGAATTTTACAACAACAGGCAGTTGGAAGAACAATTGGATTTCTACTGCAATTGTTCTAAAAGAGATTGAACAGCCTTTTCAAACTAAATAGGACCTCAAAGTACAAATTTACCTGTTGTAAATTTAGATTAGTTGTAATACTGATAATCAGAACTACAGATGACTTATTTTCTGTAGCTGATTCCAAATTCTGTAGATCACAAGCAGGCAAAGATACAAACTGATAGTATGCTCGGGTTTTTAAGCATATACTGTTATCTTTAAAACAACCAGCAGACAACAAAATTTATCCCTAATCACAACTCTATATTTTTTCTAGCTGGTCAATAGGTTGTATTTAAAGAAAACTGCACAAGTAGCATTCAGATTCAAGGCTTTTGTAGTTACTCCCCAGCTTTCTGGAATGCATCTGATAGCAATACATAAAAATGAATATTTTGGTCAGGAATATGTTCTGAAGAAGGAAGCATAGTTTAAAACAGCAGTGGTGTTGTAGTAGTGATATAGTGTATTTGAGATGTGTATGCAGGCACATGCATACAACAGATTGAAATATGTGATGTAGAAAGGTTTTTCCGGCAGCAGCTTGGAGTGCAATTGTAAATCATTTCCTCTTTTTAGCACTTAGGCAAGTGTATGAAATGTTGTCTTGCCATCATCTGTAGATCAAATACACAGAGCACATTATGTATACATGTGTGTGCAGATGTACACACACACAAACAGTGAATCAGAAAACGTGTATAAGTAAACCCAGATTACAAAACTGTTTGTACAATTTACTTTTTCATATAGCCATAAGTACACCCACACAAACGTGATTTTAACTATATATTTTCCATTGAAATAGAAGTAATTTATTGTGTGTGCATATACATGTGCATAGTTACATCTCGTAAAATATATTAAAATATGCTGCATTAGAGCTACCTTTGATCCTTTTATGAAGTTTGTCTCAAAATCTATTACAGAGGGAAAGTAAGCCCTCCTTTTAGTAAATGCTGACAGTGAGCTTTCAGGTGTTGAAGATTTCCTCAGCCTCACCTGATGTCATTTAGACTAAAGGACAAGGTGAGCACCTCCATATGGAAAAAAGAATGTGTCAATGTGAGTTATTCTGAGGTGGTAGAAATGTGCCTTCTCTCTTTCTTCTTTAAAATAAATGAAGTCATTGCAGCTTTTCTTAAACTCAAATGTACAGTAATCGATTTTTCACTGTATCTGAGTTCCCTGTAAGTAGATTCTATTGTAAGGATAAAACATTTTCACTACCAGTAACATTGACCAGATCTACCTTAGTACTAAAACAGCCAGACTGTCTTAATAACAGATCCCTAACCAAAGCACATGAAAGCAATTAAAAAATAATTAGAAAAAACAATTAGAAAACCTATAAAAACACAGACCTACATCTAAGCTACATCATTAACTCTAGAACAAATAAAATTAACTATATTGTTGCTGCTAAATTTAGAGAAAATTGCTGAAGTGGGGGGAAGGAAATGAGGAAAGAGACAAAATGTAGAAATTGAACACACCCTCACATACATTGATTCGATGTGTAAGGCTCAGGTTCACATCTACCTGTATTCAGTTTTGCCCCTTCTTAATTTCTGTTAACAATAATTCTAAGAGGTCAAAAAATCATACCTGAACACTTGTTACAAAATACGTGAGAATGAGCAGTACTGCTGAGAGAATGTGGCGACCAAAAATTAAGATTATTTATAAAATTCTAAATATTTTTTTATGTTGACAGTATTTAGCTGGCATAATGAAACCATATCTAAACTTCTCTCAAGTCAGTTTTTCTACTAGTAACAATTTTAAAATATATCTTTAGAACTCTATACAATGTTTGTAACTCAAGGGATGAGCAACTGTTAGAAACAGGTATTGGAATATATACAAAGTCTACTCCTTATTTTGGCTATCAGAAAGAGGGAAGTCTGCAACTGGAAGGATGGAAGAAATTTTAGCCTTAGCCTGCTCTCTTGGTTGTTATCAACAACATCTCCCTTTGACAGAAGACAATGAATTGTGCTGACTAATAATGTGAGGGACATTATGGAATAATTTCTGGAGGGGACTTAAAATTAAATCTATATTCATATTTTTAGGTAGACCTACACTATTGGAGCAGGGTGGAGTGAAGCTACGAGTACGATGGCTACTCCCTAGGCAACCCTAGGCATTGTCAAATTCAGGGGAACTTGGTGTGCTAACTCTAGGAGAAACTGCATGGAGGGTGGAGCAAAGTGGAGATACCGTGGCCATGCTCTGTGATAACAAAGGGATTTAAAGGTACACAATACACAATACACAATTGAGAAGCTGCATACTTGATGCCCTGGGCCAACAGTCTGCCAGTTTTTGATGAAATGCTGTGCTTTGAGTGAACTTTGTTCATTATAATGTTATTATAAAACCAAAACACACCTCCATCCCAAAAGCTACCTGCCTCTCAAGGTGAAACCACCTATCCCTGAGCTTGAGCACTGAATTTTAGCTAGCCTATACCTTATAAACATGAAGTGAGAGAATTTTGAGCCAATCAGGATAAAGGTATGTATGACAATGGTCACTTCAAGATCCACCTGTAAATTAAAATGCTATAAAACAGTTCAAGAAGGGAGCGAATGTTAGGGAAGACTCCATCACAGGAAGACTCCATCATGGGAAGACACCCCATTCCCCTCACCTTGGGTCCAGCTGATGAGCTGAGCCTCACTTCCCCCCCATTGGGATACCTCTGGGTAAGATTTGAACACTCAGCTATCCCAAGTGCATCCCTGGGAAACTCAGGAATCTCTATATAGAGTTGCTTTATTATCCCACGTGTGTGTATCTTGGCCATATTAATCTTTTGCATGTGCTTTATAGACAGCAAATTTATCACCAGCAATCTAAAAGAATTTGTGCATCAGTTGCTTTAATAAATCGCATTGTTCATTAATCTGGCTGTGAAAGTTCTTGGATGCAACCAAATACCTGAGTGTGATCGTGATAGTTCACAGAACGCCGCTGGACGAACCAGGCTGGACGAACCACCATGAGTGGTGCATCCATAATTGTGATAGTCCAATAAAGGTATTGGGTGTGACCAGACTATTAACGCCACATTGGGCATCAATCAGGATCTAAGCCCAGCTGCCCCCAGCTCCTCTAATATCTGAGGGTCAGCTGGACCGCAAGGGGGTTTATTTTCTGCCAAATAACTTTACCTCTTAACACAACAGGCATACAACTACTACTTAATTAGGCTCAACTAGTCGTACAGTTGGGAGACAGAATACAGAATGGCAGCTGTTAGGGGTTGTTTAATTCAATAAAGTGGAGGCTGCTACAGGTCTGTGCCCTAGTGAGGCTGAGCGTGTATGCCCAAAGAACATACACACACATGCTTTTTTATGCATGTACACATGTACAATACATACAGCTGGCCATACAGATCAAAACAAACACTCAGCAGTCACACAAAAACAAACAGCACAAACAGGAATCATTTTGTTCTCTTCTCTGGCTGATTAGGATGAAGATCTCTTGGTGGCAAATGCATATAGAATCATAGAACGTTAGGGGTTAAAAGGGACCTCTGGAGATCATCTAGTCCAACCCCCTGCCAGACCAGGTCCACCTACAGCAGGAGGATGACCTCCCTCAACCGAAGTACAGAGTACAACTTAGAACAGAAGTACGACAGTACAACAGAAGTACAACTTGGATCCCCTATCAGCTGTGCTTAGGCACATGGTCTGTCCAACAGCTGCCCTGGACCCTTCTCTTCCGTTGCTGGCACCAAGATATACAAGCCCCCAAGGCTGGAGCTCCGCTCTAGCTCCTGGTATTGAGACCCCGCACACTACACATACATACATACACACCATGGATCCCACCAGTAACTGTCCTTAGACCAGTGCTATGCAGTCACTGGCCCCAGATCCCCTGCACTGCGAGTGCCTCATGCACACACACACACACACACGCGCGCGCACGCAAAAACAAGTCTTTAATTTGACTCCCAGCCCCTATGGTCTTTTGGCAGTTGCCCTAGTCCTTCTGAGAGCTAACTCCTCCAGGTGCCTTAACTTCAGAGACAGACATAGTTCCCAAGGCACTTATCCAGCTCGCCAGTTCCTCTGGTTTCACTTGCGATCACACACTGATATATGAAACCTCATCTGCTCCAGTTGCTGGAATCCTAAACATGAACTCCTATTACCCATGTCTCCAGTTGCTGGCACTTATACCCTATACACTCACACACACAGAGAGAATAGACAGATCGTCACCCAGGAAAATAGAAATGGAGTTCAATGAGAAGGTAGAACAGGCTGCAGTGATAAGGGACAGGGCACAGTCAGGTAAGTGTATTGACCAGGCAACTGTTCACGCGGGGCTGGCCCCATTTATCCTGTTATCCCCCTATTTTCCTGTTTTTTCCTCCCAAACCACCTTGATCTCATCCTTCCCCTGTCCTTAGTTATTCCCTTAAGCATTCTCTAACAAGGCTTCCACAATCCTACAAATGCTTTTCCCTTTATGCATCCCATAATATGTACCATACCCCTACATATAACCCCCTTGATCTGTGAGGTGGCCTACAGAGCCTTTCGGTTGAGTGCTGGTGCTGGGTGACCCTCTGGCTCATGGCGCTGAGGGTCCCCTGAGACTGCCCTCAGCAGGGTCAGGCAGACCCTTTGTTTCTCTGACCTGGTCATTGGGATTCCCCTGCCTGCCTGTGTACGTCTCTTCTCCTCTGGGCTTGTGGAGATAGGCCTTTGATGGGCTGACAGATCAGGAGGGTATTATTTGGATTCCCCTAACCTGCCAACAACCATGGATCTGCCACCCAGTTTATGGATCTTTACTCACTAGCGTGGTCATTATAGATCTTAACACGTGAATTTCATACAACTTTAACACCTATCTGATCAAAAAATTATGCTAAGGAGAGGGTCATGCATTTGCTTTAAAAGCAACTTGACTGCAGAAGAATTCCGTCCAAAGCAACTTGACCCCTTCCGTATTATTTTAAAGCAAAAACATGTTGTTATGAGACATAAGCATGAAATCATATAATCAACAAACCTCAACAGTTATGATTTTTTCCACTCTTCAAAAACTTACTCAATGACTTACTGCATGGCTGGTACAAACTGGTAAGTTATTTAACAAAATGTACCTTAAAATCACAACTACTTACCTCCACCGAGAAGTCCCACTACTCAATTCTCTGCTCAAAGAGATGAGATTACTGTGTAGGATGTAGATCAATTGCGCTACTTCAAATCTTGGTCTAGACAATCAAGGAATTGTTCCAATGACACCACAAAAGATCTGAACTTATAGTGAACAGCGGTGTCTTGCAGGTGCAAAAATGTTGTTTAGAACTTTAGCTCAGGTACTTTGAATGGCCCAAAATCTATATAGAAACCAACAGAAAAATAGTGCAACTCACAAGAACATAAACAGGTGTTATAACAAATCAGTGCCACTTAGCAGATTGCCACATAATATCCCAATTTAGATATCCATTTATAAGAATGTTGAAGCATTCCATCTTGTAGATAAGAAAGACGCGAGGCTATGACATTGAACTTTGTATCTGAAACAGAGTTATGGTGTGTTTGCCAGGAGAAAGCAGTCCTGAACTATAACAGTGTGACCATTCAGGTTAAGCTGGAGATTTGAGAAAATGCATCTCTTGCAACTTGTAGGAAAAAATGAGCAGATACTCCTTAGTCAAAGGAAAAGATATTAGCACTGCTGTATCTTCCTGTTGCATCCTTCCATATAGCAACATCACCTTTGGCTTTATCAAGATGTACTTTAACTGACTGGATTTCATTTATTCCAAGCTCTCCCACAGACACTACCCTTTGCAATCCTTAGCACTAGATAGATCAGGGAAGATAGAGTTATAAAGAGAATCATCAGTATTCAAAAGTAGGATGAACCTCCTCAACTGTACACTGCATTAATCTGAAATAGTGCATGTATTTTTACCATATCAAATGGCATTAATTCCTCTCTCCAGCTACTGGGTCCATAAAAAGCATGATTTTGTTTTGTTTTGTTTTGTTTTTTGGAATTTCCTATAAAGCACTGAGATAGTATGTTAAAATAAGTAGAAGAATATTTAAGAAAAACATTAGAAGTATCTGTCAACTTTTGTACAAAATATTTGGTATTTTGGGAAATATCCAAAAGGACTGATCCAGAGCAATTTGCACCCATTTGCTAGCCCATAAGACTGAAACAAAAATATGGAGAAAAAGTGAAGTTTCTTAGAATAAATAAAAAAATATTTGTCATGGGATACAGAAAGTTTGGGAAAAGACTGAGAAGATATATGGATTCTAGGATTTTTAAAAACATAGTTGTAACATAAGGGCGTTTATCCTGGTCTCTCTGAGTATGCCACAGGCATGCATTCATGGCCTTACAGAAGAACTTATAAATGAGAAAATACTCCAACTGGGGAGCCAGTGTGTTTCTTACTTCTGGGTTATCCCTTGGTACTAATCCAAATGATTAATATCAAGAATGTAATGCGGCACAGCCACATGCTGTATAATGGTGCCAGATTAAAGGCATCAGGGTGATATAATTATTATAGTCATAAGAGAAAGATTTCAATTAAAGGTACCATAGCAGCATGCCACTAAAAACAGCACAGCAGCATACTAATTAAACTGCAAAAATCCACCGCAAGCAATGTGGCTTATGCTACTTGAGGCAATGAAACAACCAACAAAGTAGCATAATGGTATCCTAAAATTCAATAAAACAATGTCAATAAAATAATGATACAGTATATCATAACAATAAAAAGCAAGGTAAAAGGTTATAGAGTTGTCCTCTGTATGCTATGGACATTCTGTGAACAACGTAATGAAAACTTAGCTTTGAGACATTTTTTACCTTTTATGGGAAAGCAAACCTGAAAGCACCCAAAACCATTATTTTTTCTGTTCTTAGAAAGGAATAACTGTTACAATAATACTTTTTTCAGCTACCAGAGGAAAATCAATTGTGTATTGTAGTACCAGAACACCACAGCAGCTTTGACCGTTAGACAATGAAATACGCACAACTGAGCAGGACAATGCCAACTTATGGAAGGCAATGCAAGAAAGACAGCTAAATAGATTGTCTTCAGATAATCACTTTGGAAATTGATTTCTGTTGTAGAAACTGTAGATCACTGAGAAGACTTCATCAAGAAGAAGAAATTGAAAGCATAGCTTATACTTTATAGATAAATAAGAACACTTCAAACCCTATGATGTCTGGATGCTGAGCAACTAAAGTTTGACTAAATAATTTACAAAATAATATAAGCACTTCATACACAATGCCAACATTTATGAGGTTTTCTTTAACTTACTGTTCAGAAGTGTAGAGTATCTTCAGCTCCTACCAACATCACTGAGAAATTAAAAATGTAAGTGCATCTCAGAATCAAACTATTAATAGATATCTACAGGACCAAAGGCAAGAGATAGGTAGGCAAACCTACTGAAAAATCCTTGAAAGTGGTAAATATTCAGGACAGGAACTCTTAAAAGAAAGTTAAAGCAGCTCTTAAGTGGTTTTTACATAAATTTTGGCTGACAGCTATGGGGTCTACAAATACTTTCTACAAGTATGGGATGACTTTTACAATACACAGGTTGATTTTTTCATGATGATAAGTGCAAAACCAATAAAAAATCTTTATCCAAATATTGTTATTTTTTAGAATTATTGTGTATCTTTCTTAATAGCCAAAAAATACATTAGTCTCTTCCGTATTCCTAGCTCTGTGCTATAGGTCTGCCCTGAGCTCAAAGCAAGTGTCTACTACTAGACAAAGGGGACTCAAATATTAAGAAGTTAAATAACACTTTGTATATGCATAAAACTGAGACAGTGATAGAAACTGTCAATAAGAGAATAAAATAAAGCTGATTTCTCTTTTTTTTCTTTTTTTAGGTTATGTTTGGGATGATTGCTATGTTGCTAAAACTGATGGCTAGCCATGTAACTGGGAATTTAGCAAAGGAAAGCATGAGATTTAGTGAATAGATGGAGAACTACTGACAAGACAGTTTTGGCGAGAGAAAACTTGGTGCATGTGTGCAGTCTAGTACATCTGCATATATAAGCAGTGAGGAATGCAACAAAGGGCTCTAGGCTCATGTGAAGGGTTTTCAAAGAAAGGAGTTGACTGAGAACAGGACCATGATCCCTCATAACCCATAAATGGACTGAAATGTCTGCTGAGCTTACGGAGCAATCTTTGGATGATTGTCTTTTCAGATATAAATACCCTGGCAATTTTTTTTTTGTCTTGATAGATGGTTTGTGCTTTTGTTCACATTGGATGTTTCATCTCTCTGCACAAAACTGAGAAAAAGAAATTCTTTCTAAATCATATCTTGTCAGTCTTCTCATATTACATAGTTTTGAAGATGATTAGAAAGGGGAGTTGGTGGAAGATTAATTAACAGATATGTAAATAGTCTCCTGTTAGTTGTATAAAAAAGTCATTGTCATATGAAATATGTTCATACGTCTGATGTTCACATCATGCTGAACCTGGAGCAGAACACAAAAATAATAGTAACTTCAGCAGCAGTTGGGAATACCTTATACTCATGATTACCTTGTGCATGCAAAATACGATTGCTTGTGGGATGATTCACTCCTTCAATATGGTCCTGCTTAGCTTGAAGCAGAATGTTCACACATTCTACAATGAATTTTGGTTTTAGTTATCTCTATCTCTCCTTATTCCCTTATTACTTATCAAGAATTTTTCACCACTGAAGATCTAATAGCTTGTTCTAAAAAGGAATGGTTGTGTTAAAGCCCTTAAAGCATCTTTTGGACTCCTTTACTGACATATTTGGGTAAAATTTGAACACTAAATCAGTTCTATAGCTTTCTGTACCTTTATGTTTAAATGAACGTGTGGGCTTACACCACGTTCTGTTAATGCCTCAATAACATCTATCATTCCCTGGAATGTATTAATCCTGTCAATATACAGACGCATGGCCTGGAATATTCTCAGCAGGGCTCATCTTTTTTGCTAGCCCTTCAGCTAAAATAGCTTTCTTTGTTAGTTTCTAGGGAATACCAACATACCAGTCCTAATGTCCATGGTTTCACTTCAAGCAAAAATTATTCCTTTACAATAAAATCCTACCCCCTTTCCCTGAAATCTCTGCAAGCCCTTTCTTCCTGTTGAGGTCCAAAATTTTTTCTTAAGATTGCTGTACTTCCCTCCTGCCTCTCTTTTATATGTTTCCTTATAGTATTTTGCTACCTGGAAAGAAGTAGTATGCATTCTATCTGACAAACAACTAAAATTACTTCTGCTAGGTCAGGTTGACCAGCCAATGCATCAATAAGAGCCATTTGATAGGCACTGTCTTGATTTAGACAAGCACGTTATCAAGTATGCTAAGGACAGTAGTCTAGTCAAAATGGATTCATCAAGGGGAAGTCACGTCTGACTAGTCTGATAACCTTCTATGATGACATGACTGGATGGATAG
This sequence comes from Chionis minor, assembly GCA_013398295.1. Taxonomy (NCBI): domain Eukaryota; kingdom Metazoa; phylum Chordata; class Aves; order Charadriiformes; family Chionidae; genus Chionis; species Chionis minor. Next base: position 34,663 of record VZSF01003835.1, read on the forward strand.
ATGATGGGGTGGCAGTGAATGTTGTCTACCTTGACTTCAGCAAGGCTTTTGACACCATCTCCCATAGCATTCTTATAGGCAAGCTTAGGAAGTCTGGGTTAGGTGAATGGACAGTGGGGTGGATTGAAAACTGGCTGTCAGGTAGAACTCAGAGGGTTGTGATCAGTGGGGCAGAGTCTAGTTGGAGGCCTGTGACTAGTGGCATCCCCCAGGAGTCAGTACTGGGTCCAGTCCTGTTCAATATACTCATCAGTGACCTGGATGAAGGCATAGAGTGTACCGTCAGCAAGTTTGCTGATGACACAAAACTGGGAGGGGTGGCTGCCACACCAGAAGGCTGCGCTGCCATTCAGCGTGACCTGGACAGGCCAGAGAGTTGCGCAGGGAGAAACCACATGGAATTCAACAAGGGCAAGTATAAGGTCCTGCACCTGGGGAAGAATAACCCCATGCACCAGGACAGGTTAGGGGCTGACTTGCTGGGAAGCATCTGTGCAGAGAGGGACCTGGGAGTTCTGGTGGACAACAGGCTGACTGTGAGCCATCAATGTGCCCTTGTGGCCAAGAAGGCCAATGGCGTCCTGAGGAGCATCAAGAAAAGTGTGGCAAGCAGGTCAAGGGAGGTCATCCTCCCCCTTTATTCTGTCCTGGTGAGGCCACATCTGAAGGACTGTGTCCAGTTCTGGGTTCCCCAGTTCAAGAAGAACAGGGAACTGCTGGGGAAGGTGCAGCAAAAAGCCACAAAGATGATTAGGTGTCTGGAGCATCTTTCTTATGAGGAAAGGCTGAGGGAGTTGGGTCTGTTTAGTCTGGAGAAGAGAAGGCTGAGGGGAGATCTCATCAGTGCTTATAAATGCTTAAAGGGAGGGTGCTGGGAGGATGGGGCCAGTCTTTTTTCAGTGTTGCCCAGTGGTAGGACAAGAGGTAATGGGCACAAACTTGAATATAGGAAGTTCCACCTGAACATTAGGAGGAACTTCTTTACTTTGAGGGTGGCAGAGCACTGGAACAGGCTGCCTAGAGAGGTGGTGGAATCTCCAACTCTGGAGACATTCCAAACCTGCCTGGATGCCATTCTGTGCAACCTGCTGTAGGTGGACCTGCTCTGGCAGTGGGGTTGCACTAGATGATCTCCAGAGGTCCCTTCCAACCCCTAATATTCTCTGATTCTATGATGCTATGATTCTATGACAGTTTTCTTATGTTAATCTTTTAAAAACATGTCTACAAAGCTACATTAGTTACCTTTGCATTACTCTATCCTATAATCTCTCTCAACAATGTCACATAGAAGCCAAGTACTCAGAGGTTAGTCAGCATCTAATGATAACTTCTGACTTGGGACTAAATGTCTTCATAGCCTCTGGAATTTTAGTGTTACTATTCACTGTCCCCTGAGCTGCCCGATTTAGTTGCATATTTCCAAGGGCATTAAAGATCGAACAGGAACAAAGAATGTCCTGCTCTAAAGCAGTGTTGAGAGCTTGGGATTTAAGTGTTATATTCCTCTCTTGCAATAGACAGACTTGCAAGTAACTTGCCTGGTTGTGACGAGTTAACCTTGTCTAAGAGCCAGACTTCCACCCGGAAACTTGCTCACTTCTACCTCTTAGCAGGACAAGGGGAAAAATAGAATAATAAAGGTCAACATAAAGACAGGGAGAACACTTACCGGTTGCCATCATGGACAAAACAGACTCAATTTGGGAAAAATTAATTTAATTTATTTCCAGTCAAAAGGGATTTGAGTAGCAAGAAGCAAACAAAAAAACACCTTTCCTTCCCCCCTCTCCCAGGCTCAACTTCATTCCTTCACTGTTTCACTCCAGACTCATGTACTTTCATCGCTACCTGAGTGGCTCAGGCAGATGAGAAATGGTGGGTTGTGGTCAATCTGTAGCAGTTCCCTCTATCATTCCTTTCTCCTCACACTTTTTCCCTGCTCCAGTGTGGGCTTTATCAGTGAGATTCAGTTCTTAAGCATAAAACTGCTCCAGCATGGGCTCTTCATGGGCCTCATTTCCTTCATGGAACATACACCTGCTCCATGGGCTGCGGAATGGATATCTGCTGTGGTGTCATCTTCTGCATGGGCTGCAGGGGAATCTCTGCGCTGGTACCTGGAGCAGATCCTCCTCCTTCTTCTCTGACCTCAGTGATGCCTCTGCTATTTCTCACTCTTTTTTGTTCCATCCTCCTCTCCTTGTGTGATGTTTTTCCCTTTTTATAAACATGTTTTACCAGAGGCACCACCAGCTTGGCTGATGGGTTCATCTGCATCCTGTGGTGAGTCCATTTTGGAGCTGTCTGAAACTGGCTGGGCACGATAGGCAAATATACAAAAAGCAGCACAGGGCATACCAAAATACTGCAAAGAATATATGTACTGGGCATTGCAATACCAAAAGACAGTAGTATCTATTTTTTGTGTTGCTAATCATTTACAACAATGACTTGTGGCAAAGATAATACATACAGAAAGGTTACTAAAGAAAAAGGTCTACTAAGTCACAGAAATAAGACATCTCGGATGACATGAGTTTGCACCTTTGACAAAGGGCTATTTCTGTGATGGGGAATGGTTTTTAAATGCTGAATACTTGAACTCATTTTAGTTTGATTCCAAAAATACATGCCCATAGAAAAGTTCAAACCTAAAGAAAATTACCAAACTTAAGACATGCTAGAAGGAAGCTAATGGTGGTGTCTCAGGAGTCTTTTGGTCAGGTGATTTTCAAAATGTCTTATGAGTTTTCTGTGTTCACTTCAATCAGCTGAAATTCCGCGAATATTCAAATAAATAGGTGTGTACATCATATGAAATACAGATCTTTAAAAAGAAAGAAATTTTAGGGGAGTTATTTCTCTCCAACAAATAACACAAGAAGACTGGTAAAATCAAAACTCTGAAAGAGGAGAGCTATTCCTGTTCTTTCATCAGATTTTGCTATTTATCTGCCTAGTGACAGTGTAGGAGAAATTGTGAAACTTATTATATGCATCTGTCCTTTAACTACACTTGAGTTTCTAGGCTAGTTGCATATTCTGCCTACATATAGGAACAGTGATTCCCTAAATGGCGATTTCTGTGTTGAGGTGTCACAAAGATCTGTTCAAACAGTATTCAGTGACTCTTGGGATCCCAGCGTATGAATGAGTAGGAGACATTCAAAAGACTGAGGCAAAAAACTTTCTTAATACACTACAGACAAGAGCAAACCGATATGTTCATACCTGCTCAGAATAAGAGAGTCTTCAAATTACTCAGGAGAAGAGCAAGAGGGCTTGGCTCGCATCAGGTGAGACCAGGAATGTCTAAAGGGATAATGCATCCTCCCTCCCCTGCTGCCCCAAAAGCATGTGCATGAAAAGGGAACTAGGGCTACAAAGTACTACCATCCACAAAATCCTCTGTTGTTTGTCTCTTTACTCTTCCTGTACTTTTACTATTTATCTCTTATTTCTTACCTGTATTCTCAAATCCTCCCTCTAAGCTCAAACTCTGTCTCCTTTTATCAAATTCCTGTTATTACCTGTATCCTCAGCATTGCTAGACTTATTCTACCTACCTTCCAATACTCCCTGCAAATGTTCTTATGTGCAAGTTATTCTATATTTAAAATACTTCAAACAATCCTGAATTTTCTCCTGAATTCAGGCAATATGTTCTAAAATCAAACCAAAAACCCACCCTAAAACCCACTCTTTGGCAAATCACTCCTGACAAAAGCAGTACTTCTCCATCACAAGCAGAGGATTTATCCAAGCTTTTCATACATTTCTCTACAGTCTACAGTGACCCTTCAGACAAATCATTACTATTTTTCTGAGCTCCAACAAGAGTCCAGTCAAGTAGTCCTTGACCTGGATGATACTAGCTGCAACATGGGACTTAGAGGTTGTCTGGTATAAATCAAGGCAAAGCAGATCCTCAAAGAATTGAAAATGACTGGAAGGCTTGTTTGTTTTTCTTGCAGAAAGAAAGGGTAAGGGAATATGAAAAGACAGGGCTATCAAATGAGGACAGTCTGGATGCTGGGAGACAAATTCATCTACAGAGAACTATATCCTGTAGAAATTGGGCCATCTATAATAGATATTTTGCATTATTTTTCACTTTTTTATATATATGATACTTTAATATCAAATAAATAAACAATGGTAATGGAGAAGGTAAAAAAATACCGTATCAGAGCTTCCCCTGCCTGGGGATCTGAAACTATTTTTATTCTTCAAATATGATATGGATGGTAGCCCTTTGCTCCTTTCCCCACAATCATACTCACTAACAAGCCTTGATGTTTAAAACTTATGGCAAATTAAACCCCCTTGAGTTGAAATTCCTATAACATTTATGTCATTGATTGCCTGTTACAAGAAATTCCTCTTTTGGGTGGGATATTTTTTCTTTTTTGGTTTTCCATCTTGTGGTGCCTGCTATTTTTATTGCAACTTCAAAAATAGTTGAGCTCTTTTATAAACCTGAGGGCTAATATAAGTAGCTTAAGAGAAAAGAAAGTGAATTTAATGTTTTAGGAACAGCTTAGATCAACAGCTTTGGTTGAAACTAAAGTTTTCTACCAATCAGCAAAGTAGCTACAGTGCAGATGATGGCTCTACAAGTTTCCCTATGCTACAAATCTCAGTTCTGTTCACAAGGGCCCACTTTCATGGATGGGAGGGAAGTTTATTGTGAAGGCACATTAAATTCCTGACATCTTTGCTAGACTTGCAAACAAAGGTACAGTTATTTCAGTAGGACTGTTGTTCAGCATTACAGATATTTCATGTGAAATTCTATATTGTATTCCTGTGGTTTAGAAGGACTAAAACCCTTTCACATCGTCTAACTCTCTGCAGATAATATATCATTATATATCTTACCTAACTTGACTTTGGAGAAAAATGAAAATACTAATTTTTACCTCTTATTGTACATAAAATGATCTTCTGAATGAAGGTCTTGTTGATTATAGAAATAGAGGTTCTATAAAGTAGAAGATACTGGGAAACCAGTAGAGTCACATTCAAAAACTTTTAAACATTATTGGGAAAGACAGGGAATTTTCATTTGCATCCTATATACATGGTCATTCTGAATATTTACTAAAACCTGTATCTACATGTTTTTTATACAGATTGGATGGTTTCAAGTCAATGAATCCTTTTGAGAAGCATGATGATGTTAACATCATAAAAAATACATACAGTAAGCAAAGGAAATTTTTAAAAAAATAACTTATAAATGATTTTTTCTTTCCTGCTTGTTCCACTTTTAAGTGAGGGTTTTACTTAGGTAATTCTCTAACACATGTGTATGCACAGATTTTAAGATAATTTCAGTTGACCATATATGGCAAATAAGTATGTCTATCTTTTTCTGAAATGCAACTGGTTGGGGTTTTTCCCAAAAAAAAAGGAAATGCAGGTGAAATATACCAGTCGTGTGTGAATTGTTCCTGGCTCAGAGAAGACTATAGGGACAACGCTCATTGGTAGGAGGGAGGGCTTTCCAGCTGTTAGACATCTCGTTCTATGTGACCTGCCACTGCTTATAGTCTTTAAAAAGCATGTTTCTGGTTTAGTGGTTTATGAATCTTGTGGAAGTTAAGCATACACAAAAAGACAAGCACATCCTTTTTATTTTTCTGAAGAGGGATGGACACAAACACTTACTCTAATTGTTTTTCCAAGTATGATTTTTATTCATCAAATAATCTGTTCAGCTCACTGTTGTCAGAGTTCAAGTCAAATAACATACCTTAAATTTTACAGAATGAGATAAAATATTTTGGTTCAGAAGTAGCAATGATTTGGATTATTGCCTTTCACCTTCCAGGATGTAAACTTACTATTTCGAGGGAAACAATCTTCCTGTGTCTTTGATACTTTAGTTTATTTGTGTCTAAATCATTTCTAGAGCATGGCTACTGACTTGTTAGATAACATGGACTGAAAATCTAAATTTTATAGCAAACTTTGGGGTTTTTCAGATCAAGTATAGAAAATGAAAGAGAAATCTCTTCCTTCATACTTCTAAAACTAGATATTTATTTGAAAAATTGTATGAATGGCAAAAATGCTTTTGTAGAATGTCACTCAGAAATTTTATTTTACAGTTAAAACTAATGAAAATTTCAGACACTAACAGAAAAAGACAGATCTCTACTTTAAAACTATTTCCTTGAGAAATAAGCAGAATAATGTAATAGCCACATATAAAAATAAATTAATATTTAGTGAGGAAAAAATGCACTATTTCAATGGTTTAGTGAGAAAAGCTACAATTATGTAGCCTTCATAAATGATATCATAATGATAGTGCTTTATCTGATTCATAGAAAATGATTCAGCTTGAGACAAAAGAATAAACAATAATGAAACTCAACAATCTAAAGTTAAATGACTAAGATACTCAGCGGCAGTTATGTCTGTACAATAGATGTTTCTTTTCAAAAGACTGAAGAAAATACTCTGGAACTGGAAGGTTTAGGGAATTGGTAATGAGATACAGAGCCTTTCACCTTTAGGTCATTGAGTTCAATTGCATTTTGGGTTGCTACTGACTGAAATTTGCTTCAGCTGATGGCTATTCAATAGCTATTGTGAAATGAGTTGGAGGTCTCAATCCCATCCCTACGACAAAAATAACCACATGAAATTTAGCAGTCACAGCAATAATGCCAGCAATACGTACACGGGACCCTGTTACTCTGTGTCTTCCAAAACAAGCTCTAAAGGCCCCAAATTTTGCTGCAGTACAGGAATCAGTCAGGTAAGACATCAGTTCTGAGACCACTCACACAAAATAGAAACTGCATTTGTAATTAAATATGAAAATTAACAAAGCAAGCATTATTGTCTTGATTATATTTCCTGGGGAAGTCCAATGACCTTATGTTCCCCTGCTTAACTGTTTTTAAGTGTTTCAGGATTTTGCACTGTTCCTGCTGCACTATGCAGAAGTACACCCAACCTGAGCAGGGAAGGGGCAGGGGGGAACATGCAGCTGTGCAGCCATGACTGGATCGGATGTCCATGAGGACTAGAGTTAATGAGATCTGCTACACTCCCCTTACACTGTTGCCTCCAAAATTTCACATCATAAATTCTCTCTTGTATATACTCTCTGGAGCATGCTGAAAAATTAGGGAGTTGTGCAAGGGAAAGTTGAGGTTAAGGACCTAAGGAATAGCAGAAGTGTAAGAAACTTTAAAGAATTATAGTGAAGAAGCTGTCACTGCTAGGCTGGAGAGAAAATAATTCATCTAGATTGTCACGGAGACATGACTTTTGTGGTTCCCTTAAATCTATTAAAATAGGATTTCACTGTTTTTGAGTTTTACAGTCTTGGTTATTTTATTCCTGAACAGATCTTTTTGTTTATATATGACATTTGCCAGAATTATTTCAGACTTGCCATTCTAAATCCTGAAAGTTTCCTGAACAATAAATATTTCTTATACCAGTTATAAAGTTAATAGTCACTTCAAGTCTAAATGAAGTACTCTGATCACACTATAATTATAATTATTAATTAAACAATCTTATGAAGAACAAGAGAAAGAAATAAGTTTATATTCAATATCCTTATGCTAAATCACAAGAAAAGACGAACAAAAACTTATAAGGACCAAATGAAGACAGCCACATCCTGGCTAGGGAACATACAGGTCCCCATGGCTGTACAGGGAGATCCCTCAATAAAAGAAATTGAGAAGATATAGTTCCCTAAACACTCCCAAGACATACCAGCAAGAAGGCTAGTGATGTGGTCTAAGTCAACAGATGTTACTTGAGGAATCAGAACTACTAAGAAGGATCTTTACTGTTGTCTGTAGCCTTCACAGTGCATTTTGCCTTTGAATGCTTTTGTCAACTACCAGCAAAACTATGTCATAAAATAAACATATCCTTTTATATCAAATTTCTCTGATAATAGAGATGATTGAGTAGTCCAATAATGGATACACACTTCGCTCCTTCAGAAAGCTGCAAATATGTTACTTAAATATGGGTTGATCAGGCCATCTCTACAGCATCTGAACTGCCTGCATCTTCAGGGGGGAGAAATAGAAAATTTTAGGAGTAATTTATCTGATTTATTTTAGGGTGCATCTACCTTAATTTGTTTGTTTTGAACAATAGTAAACCGTTAAAACACATTCCATGATGTTCCCCAACTACTGAATAATAATTTGGATCACAGATTACTTTTGGAGAAAATTAAAACTCTGCTCAAAATCTGTTTCAAATAAGCTTTACTGCCACAAAGTTTACAGGCAAGTCAGTAATGGGTACCCCAGGGACTGACGCTGAGGCCAGTACTATTTAACCTCTTTGTTAATGACTTGGATGATGGGACAGAGTGCACATCAACAAATTTGCAATGATACCAAACTGGAAGGAGTGTCTGGCAGATCAGGTGTCATTCGGGGTGACTGAGACAGGGTGGGTGATTAGGCTGAGAGGAGTATTATGAAGTTGAACAATGGGAAATGTGAAGTCGGGCATCTGGGGAGGGATAACTCCAGGCACCAGTACACTGGTACAACTGGCTGGAAAGCATCTCTGCAGGGAAGGACCATAAGTTACTGATGGACAACAAGTTGAACATAAGCCAACAATGTGCCCTTATGGCAACAGAGGCTAATGGTATCCTGGGCTGAACTAGGAAGAGTCTTGCCAATAGGTCAAGGGAGGCGATCCTTCCTCTCTGCTTAGCATTAGTGAGACATATCTGGAGTACTGGGTCCAGTCCTGGGCTCTCCAGTACAAGAAAGATATGAACTTACTGGAGTGAGTCCAGCACAGGGACACAAATATGATCAAGGGACTGGAGCATCATTTGTATTAGGAATGATCAAGACATCTGGGACTGCTCAGCCTGCAGAAGAGGACTTGTTATCAACGTGCATAAATATCTGATGGGAAGGAATGTAGAAGAGCGAGCCAGACTCTTCTCAGTGGTGGCCAGTGATATGACAAGGAGCAATTGGCATAAATTAAAGCCCATGAAATTCAATATTAACACAAGAAAACTCTTTTACCGTGAGTGTGATTGAACACTGGAACAGGTTGACAGAGAGGATGTGGAGTCTCCAACTGTGGAAATATTCAAAACCTGACTGGACGTGGTCCTGGGCAGCCTGTTCTAGCTGACCCTACTTGAGCAGCAGGGTTGGACTAGATGATCTCAAGAGGTCCCTTCCAAACTAAATGATTCTGTTTGATTCTGTGAAGTCCATCAGCATGAGCCAAAAAGAGCGTCCTGAATTGTCAAGAGCTCCTGTGATATCCTGAGTTGTTTCTTGCTCTTCATGGAGGGGTAAATAAAACAATCCATGGTTTTGTTTTAACATTGACTACAACACATGAAATCTCTAAGATTCAGCTGTTCGTCATCTATCCAACTTTTCTTCTAGCTTTCACCTCAATATTCCTTTTCTTTGTCTACCTTACTTTGTTTTGATGTTCCTCATTAATGAATCCTCTTCTGAAATCCTTTTCTGTTATTCTACGTTTCATTCTACTCTGTCTTGGTGTTTACATGAATCTTCTTAGTCTCCCAGAAAATGCTAAATGGTGACAGCTGTGCCCTCAAAAGGCCAACAGCTTACTCAGAAGCAGCGTAGTCCAGCAGCAGCAGAAGTCTGCTAAACTCATTACTTCCTCTTGTTGAGAGAGGACTAGAATTAGTGTTGTATGTAGTTTAAGAAGATGAAGTTGGTCATCTTCACAATGAAGAACAGCAATTCAGCCTGGCATGTGGTATGACAGAAACGCTCCTTTTATGAAGATATTTGGACAAGGAGTGTGCTGTGCAGCCTCTTTCCTCTCCAAACACCACAAAGTTGAAGTTGTGGTAATGGTGCTGTGCACAGCAGCTCTTCAGATCTTGTACACTGGATAAGGCTGGAGATACAGAAAAAATGGGCATTATGTATCCTTTCTGTGGCGTGTTTTGATTTGTCTGTGCATCTCCAGCAGTAGCCCTTGTGGCTAATGCCCTGGGACAGGCACTAAATTGAAATGTGCATCTTGTTGACACTGCTTAGGCAGTTAAGGAATTGATGAAGAATAAAGACCTGGATGATCTTATCAACAACTCCCACTTGAGCAGCTGAAGCTGAGTTGAAGGATGAACTGCTGAAGCTTTAGCAAGCCTGTGCCTGACTGCCCTCGGTAAACTTGTGTACCTCAAGCCAGGTAGAATTGAAAAACAGAATCAGAACTAGAGGGGATCTCCATAGTGGAAGTCAACTCTTTGAGTAGAGGCATCAGCTATCAGAACTTCGTACAGGGACCTAAGTTGTGTCTACCACAACCGAGTTCTTTGCTTACTGCTAGTTGTCCCATATCCCAAGGACAGCGCAGTCCCTCAAGCCCAAGCTCATCTCCCCAATCCAATATATCAAGTGGATCATAAGGAAAGCAGTTGCAAAGAGTCAAAGAAAGTTATGGTCCCTGTCTTATTGCTCAAGCAACGGATGTCCAGGAAGGGTGGGTGCAATTTAGACATGATGTGCTTTTGATGTCACTGCTGCAGGATTAAGCCCACAGTTCCCTCCCTGCAAGTTTGTCTAAAAGCTAAAATCAGAGTTCAGATTCGACTTGGGCAACTAGTTGGACGGTCTCACTCATAATTAAGCATGAACAAAACGAGCAAGAATAAATATGTTTTTTTCATGTGAGAGGCTTTGTACTATTGATGACTGACAGGGGCAGTAACATGCTACTGCTGAAAGCTGAATGTGGCACTTCCTCTAGAAGGCTATAAAAAAACCCACCACATTTTGCTGTATAACTTTCTTTCAGTCAGCTTCCAACCACATCACTAGTAAGGATGCCTAATCCGGTGGACCAGACTGGAATTAGCCTGAGGAAAAATCTTCAAAATGTGTACAGTGTAGATGTGGGAACCTCAAAGCTAACAGCTTGATCAGCTGATCTGCACCTGTTGGACTACAAGAGTTGTTAACACTGACATAGGCTCAGGATTTTACTTCAGGAGGAGATTGATCACCATCTGAAATCTCTCCATTAGCTGTAAAAGGAGTCTGAGTAACTTGGTTTAGGAAGCCTCCTCTGAGCAGAAGAATTTAATATCTGACATCTATTCCTAAAAAACTATAGGCTTCCCAAAACCCTATAGAGAAGTCTACACCAAGTTGCAAAGGCCTACTAGCAGGCAGATAGTACAAGATTCAGAGTCAAAGGGGATGCATCCTCTTTGGAAAAAATATTTTAGCTTTGCAGCCAACATTTGCTACAAAGTCTAGACCTATCTAGTTGAAAAATGTCTTAGAGTTGCTTTTTCCATAAAGGACTACTCTTTCAGGGAAAAGCTTAGGCAGTTTGGAGAAGTTTTATCCTATGCTATATAATGATTTTATAATTAAATTGAATTAAAAAATAGTTCCAAGATTAAATATTATACAAATTGATAATTTTCAGAAGTGTTGCATCCCTGGAAAATATGTAAGAAAATATTTTCATTTTTTTTATACATTGATATGAAGGTTAATATCAATATCACTAATTATATTGGGATGTTTTAAAATTGACTAATTACAAATTATATTGTGGGGAGTCTTGACCTAGAGATAAAGAAAAATGGAAGACCACCCATTTTAAAAGTGATTGAAAGTTACGCTTTGAACATTTATTAACATAGATTATTCTTTCAAAACCAAATGAACTGTTTTCATGAAAGGAAAATTCATCAAGAACTGGTAAATGCAAAGACATAGCCAACATTTCTGATTCTGGAAGACTGGTAGAAGTTCCTGAGAAATGACACTGGGCAAAACAGAACTGCATCCTATAGCTGATATAGTTCACTGATCAGAGACAGGGGAAAGTTCCAGATCGACCTGTGTCCTAGCCTTATACTCATGTTGATCAAAAACTCAGTCCATCAACAGAGTCATCTGTGATTTTGAGTTTTTACATATTAATGATAAGCATTTATAAGTATTTTAAAACTGAAAATGTTAATAAACTGTGAATTATTTGCCCTATATTATTTGATTTACTATAGATTCTACATTTTCCATAATAGCTTGGTTCATAGATGAGATAAAATAATTATTTTACCAGTATTAATTAAATAACCACAGCAGTAACAATGACTTACAATAAATATAACAATCTTCAGTCATAGAGTAAGGGCATTTTTAAGTGGAGCTGTACTCAATAATATGGTTGCAATAGGAGAGGAATTAATGTTTACAAATGTTACAAGAGAAAAATGGAAAATAAATCAAATACAACTAGTGTATGTCACTGGAGTGACTGCAAGACTTACTCTTATTTTTTTTCCGCAGAGTAGACAGATTATTAATGTTTTTAAAGCAAACTTCCAGCTGACCAAATAAAAATATTTGATCACACAATAACAGTGAATTTTTTTCTATTCAATTGCACCCTGCAAAACTGTAGCAAAATTGGAAAGTAGATCTATTTATTTTAGAGATTAGTATCTTCATCCTAAATATGAAATTATATTATCATAGACAAAAATTGTATCATTGCAATGTGTTAAGAGCTGCAGCAGAACACCAGAAAAGGACCTCACAGAGCTGCCAAGCTGCACTTCCAGAAAAGTGCAGGCAGATGATTCACTTTCATATATAAGGGACAATCTGAAAGACAGAAAAAAAATCCAAATCCTTGACTTTTACTTTAATTGGATCAGAATTTGGCTTTCAAAATATACATGCACAAGCCTCAGTCAAAGAACAATAAACATCAAGATACATGATTTCATTCAAGCAGTTTCTTTCGAGGAAAAGAGCCTCTATTTCATATTATTGCCATTCCAGCTGATTAACTCTTACATCTATTCCATTCACTTTAATTTAAATTTCATTAAATCTGGTTCTCACTGAGTTCAAAGGAACTTTTATTTTTAAACACTTCCACAATGAAACTGATTTGTTCTCGTCAATATCATTATTTGCTGTATCTGGGAATGTCTTTCATAAAAGCTACTTCCTTGAATGATATTGTCAAAGAATCATAAACATTAAAAAGACAAAAGACTTATTGTACTACACCCAGCCTCTCCTGTTTTCAGGGTGTTTCCTCAGGCATATTGCTGTGTGTCTGAAAAGGGACTTTTGCTAGTTCTACTCACTCCACGGTCTGCCATCCTTACAATCCCACCCTTGCAATGTTAAAGTCAACACTGCATAATGCTGTTATCAAATCAATAAGAAAAGGTAAATTATGAGGAAGGAACACATTTTCTGAACACTGAGAGCTGTATTCAGGCAGCTTACCGCGGTGCCCAGGGTGGAGTTAGACACCTCCTGTGGTAGCAAAAACCAGTTCAGATCACATAGCATTTAGTACCATCAGATCCCAATCTATGTTTCTACACCTATGTTAGTAAACTAAGCAATGCTGGGTGGCATTCCCAGACACTGAGGCACAAAAGTTGTGGGATAGCCTGTGTCTATACTATGCTATACTCTTTTATGCTCAGAAAGGGTCTGTCACAAAAAAAAAAAAAANACCACATTTGCCTTTTCTGAAAAGGCAGTAAGAGAAGAGCAAGGTATCAGCTTGAATGTGCAAGGATGAACCTTTATCTCTTTGTTAATAACTTGAATCACCAAATCAATTTCAGTCTACATAGAGGAGTAATCACTCCTGTACACTAATTATTATTGAATGCTGTCTTCCTGCTATTGCTGACAAACCACTAGTCTTTTTTTCTGCTGATAAATGTTGAGTCTGATAAGATTATTTTATATCTCTAATGAAAAACCTAAGCCAAACTATGAATCCTTTCTCCAGAATCTTTTTTAAAAGTTCAAATATAAGATCAGAATATTTGAGAAGTGATTTAAACTTTTTGAATTGAAAAGGTCTTTATTAATATTAATATCTGTGATACTGAATCTAAATGCAAACCTAGTCAATACATATTCAGTGCTCTAGATAATTATGGTGTTTTTCCTCAAAGCAATAATAGAAACTAAAATTGACAGTTAGGGACTAATGAGAGTTAATACTGAGAACAGGGAAACTGAGATGAAGACTCTACAGGTGAAAGTTATATTTTCTGCTTGACAACCAAGGTTGAGGGATAAACGACATGAGGAATTTCACAGCACGTGACCCAAAACTACAAGAAGATACAACTAAAGAGTTTCACAGACTGGAAATAAATAACTGTTGAGAACAAAGGGTGCAATCTGTCATTATTAACTGAACAAAATCCCTATTAATAACTAATACTGTCAGTTTTGTTAGAACAAGGACTGAAGAATTTTCCCTCCAGAGAGAAAGAAGAAAATTAAAAATATAAGAAACATTGTAGAGAAACCCCTTGTATTTAATGCTTTCTTGTATTTAATGTTGAGAACTCTGCTGTTCAAAGGTCAGCATTTCTGTACGTGCTCTGAAGTCCCAAAGCTTAAGTTCACTGCCTTGGCTTTGTTGTATGAGTTACAGTACTAGATTCAAATGCAAGTTATCTGAGGAATAGGTTCCCAACGCATAATCTTCTCACGCCTCTTCTCCCTCTCCTAGTGTGGTGTACATTAATCCTGTCAACATTTTTGCACATATTTGAAGTGAAAAATGCAGTCATAGTCATTATTGACATCCATGTTTTTTACTTATTATACACGCCACAACTACTTCATTAGTGTGAAAAATGGTCATTCACAAGATTTATGCTATCACAATGGTCAGTTAGTGTCTGCAAAGCAAGTTAATTAGAGTGTTCTTTACGTTTGTATATACAAACCCAGTATCCAGAGTGTCTAGCTAAGCAGTGCTTATATGAGGTGGAAGGTAGCAGAAAGTTGCCTTCTCCCAGCCCCTGTCAGCGTAAGGCTGAGTGTCAGCAGCAGCACAAAATCAGGAGAGTCTCTTCAGTAGACCTGCACGTGCGCAGCTCAAATCTGTCTTGTTAAAGAAGGAGAAGGTGTCTCATTTCTATTTTTAAGAAATACAATCTCCAGAAAATTTAAAGAGCATTTTAAGAATGGAGGAAGAGGGACGGGGGAATCAATTACACGTGCAAAAGCTTCCCAGGAGGACACACATGATTAAGTAACAGGATGATCTGGAGAATATGACGAGAGGTGTTTGAGACTGTGGGGAGAGCACAACAAAGAGGAGACATACCAATCCGTTTTTTGTGTGTTTGACATGACTGCAACTGCAATAAAAACAGTAGTCCAGATTTGGGCATGAGGATGATGTTAGCAAATGTAAACTTTTAACACTAACCCAGTATAAAAGAGTGCAAAAAGAGAGGACAAGCTACTCTTTGATTACTACAAGGAGGCCTTGAAGGTGAGTTAATTCACTGTAATACAGGGGTAAAAAGTTCCTGTTTGTTCTGCCCAGGGAAGAGCAAATAGATATGAGTTTATTGGACTCTTGCTAAATGAAAGCAGAGTTAAGATTATGATAGAATCATAGAATGATTTAGGTTGGAAGGGAGCTTAAAGATCATCTGTTCCAAACCGCCTGCCAAGGCCAGGGCACTTCCCACTAGACCTGGTTGCTCAGTCTTGTCCAACCTGACCTTGAACACTTCCAGGGATGGGGCTTCCACAATTTCCCTGGGTAACCTGTTCCAGTGCCTCACCACCCTCAGAGTAAAGAATGTCTTCCTAATATCTAATCTAAATCTATCCTCTTCCATTTGAAGCCATTACCCCTTGTCCTTTCACTACATGCCCTTGTAAAAAGTCCCTCTCCAGGAGGGCCTCTTGTAGGCCCCTTTCAGATACTGGAAGGCTGCTATGAGATCTCCCTGGAGCCTTCTCTACTCTGAGAAGACCTTATAGCAGATTACATGAGTGTGTTCTGTGTTTCAATACTTCCTGGATTTGGAAGTCCACATCTGAAACATGGCATTTTTTAGTTTTCAACCATTTGCATTCAGTTGAATTCTGGGCTCCGTAAGAACATGAAATACCATTTCACAGCCTTCCTTGTTAACCAGTTCTTTTCTTAATTGAATGTCATTTTAAAAATATCTGGGAAATAAGGATGTATGTTTTCATATAACAGACATTTTAAAAATATTTCCCATAAATTACAAAAAATAGATAGTTCTTACTTTTAAGACAATTTTTGCTTGATTCCAATGTTACTATTTTTTTAAAAAAATCTCAGACCAGCAGGCTGCCAAATATTTACCTACCATGTGTTAACCAAACTTTAGGTAGTATGACAAGCTACTGATTAGATAATAAATTTTAGGATTAACATTATTTTTTGTAGGGGGCATTGAAATATCCAAGTTAGTAACAAGATACAAATTTTTTTTAAAGATTAAAAATATTGACCATTCCATAGCCATTCTTACCAATGATACTTCAAGTAAAAGGGGTTGAGGTGTTTATTTGCTCTTTTACACCAATATGCCATGCCACCAATACCTGCAGTGCAGGTGAAGAGAACTCTAGTGAGCTTTTATAACCCCTGTCCCACAGGTATGAACAAGTGAGCAGAAGGGGACAGGAAGAGTGTACCAGGCATTGATCTTCCCAACCTCCGGGACTCACTGCTGACGTGGTGTATAAGATGGGCTCAGCTGATGCGGTGCAAAGACCAATGGAGCTTTGTTCCTCAGGTGACTCCTTGAGACATCTTACCTGCATGGCACAATTACTTAGTAGCAATAATAATTGTTTAAAATAGCCTTTGACAAAGAAATGGATCATCCAAAAGGACTGCCTTAGTATCCTTTTCATAAGAAGTATTTTTCATTGTGAAGTATCCAGGCTTTACACATAAGGTAACGTAATATAGGTTTTAGAAGCACACTGATAATTTTATTTTATTCTGGTATACAGAATTGACATAGGCAGCTGCTCTGAAACAGGTGATAGTCTAATTTAGCCTGTAAGAACAATCCATACCAAATTGTCTGCAGAAACTTTTCAATAGAAATATCACAAGGAGCCTGTGAAGAAGAGTTATATAACTATATTTTCAAAATTTTCTAATTTATTTCTTTTTACAAGGAAAATAGTAACACTTCTCTTTTTTTTTAATAATATTAATCTAGATTTTTTTCTTTTATTGTTATTAACATATTTTGTGAAAGATACCTTTCTTTCACCCTAGATTACTGATCTTTTTAACCAAGAAAAAAGCCAGCTAAAGATTCTCTCGTTTCTTCTGGCTGCATCTGTCATCTTAATGTAGGTTAAACTAAAGGAAAAAAAAAAAGAAAAGGGTATATTACTGTCAGTTGTCGAAGCTACTGAACGTGCAGTCAAACCATGAGCCTGGTGTAACATTGCCTACAAGATCAAAGCTGGCAGTCTGCAACCAGATCATGGTTCATAATTTGAGTGCCCCTAATTTCTATTGTAAAGGCAACAGATAAACTACATTTTAAAAAGCTTTTTGCTTTACTGGCAGGACAGATTATGTTTTCTATTTATTCTGGGACTGTAAATGTAGCTGTTGCTATAGTAACTGTATATCTCTTGAACAGTAAATAATTGCATTAAATGGCTAAATAGCAAATAGGTTCATGGTTACTCTGGTGCTGAGGAACTTCGATATGCTAAATTTTAACTGTATTTTTCAAGATCATCTGTACAGTGACCATGATATGTCCTATACAGAAACTAGAAATCTTTGCTAATGAGTCTTTTTGGAGAGTTGTGCAGTTGTGCACTAAGCAGATGACTGATAATTTTTCTGAATCTCAAAAACTCAGGATGAATATTAGTCTAATATGAATTTCTGTTGTGATATTCCACAGTTCTCTCCAAGCAAATACCATAGGAAGGTAATGAAAACATATCAAAAGATTTTGTCAGAATTAGGCCCTTAGGTTTAAAGATTAGAACAACTAAATTGACTGTTGGTGATTTGAAAAACCTCAAAAAGCCGTGTAAGAATCCATGGACTTTGTCTCCAATACATGTTTTCATTAGAAAAATATTTATTGCTACAGGCAATCCAAGCTAACCAATTTATACTGTATATTTCTATAGGAGATTTGGAAGAAAAAGTCTTTAACCTAACCAGCTACAAGGTCCAACATTTATTTTCTATAAACAGATAACTGTTCTATGATTTGATGATTCTATGATTTAATTCAGTACCATTACACCCTCTTCCCCCTGCCACCCTCCACCCCCCACCTAAAACAAAAAGATAAAATGTAGAGAATAAATTTGCAGTGCTGCCTTTCACAAAGACACATGAGGGAAGATATTTTTGAACCTTCTCAGAGGTAAAGTTGTGTGCTAAAGTTTGTTAAATAAAAACACAAGCAAAAAGAACATTAGAACATCAATGAAGAAGAGGAAAAAAACCTGTCTGTTACCAGCTGATCAATCCCATAATGCCATAGAACCTGTTGTTTGACTGTAATGGACAGCACCGGGTTACATTGTCTTTGACACAGAAAATTTCTGCATGATAATTTTAATCAATTTAAAAGACGCACTGAGTTATGATTTTTATAATTTATGAAAAACATGCTTACTGAAGCTTAAAATAATATATACCAGATAAAGCAGAAAATACTTCAGATATATTATGAGAGATGATAATCTTATTAGATAAGTAAACTTAAGCCTTCATTGTTGCAACACTTTAAAACTCTGGAAGGTTCTTAACTATGCTACAATAGAACAAAATAAAAGATACATCATGTAACAGCTAGTCATGATTTTTCACAGTATCGTGATAGGTAAAAGCTTCGCAAATAGTTAAACACAATCCCCTGAAGAGTTAACAAGTATAAGTCCATTATATCTGTTCAAATCTCAAAACCTCTGTTTCCCTCTTTAAATGTGCTATAATATTGGGGTTGCCAAATGCTTAGGTTTATTTTGGTTTACTTTATGATCTCAAGATCAAGTGTGGCTGGCTAATGAGGTACAACTGTTAGAACCTGGTTTTTCATTGAATTATCATATATCTGACACAATGTTCTGAAAACAATCATCAAACAGGCAACATCAGAAAAAATAGCAGATATCTTTTCATACTCCTAGGGAAACTTTAATCTTATTAGAAAAGCTGTTGTGGGAAGCTGGCAGCTCTGGAAAGCCAGAGCTGTGGATGTGATATGTGGACCAGAGTGCACCACCATTGTAGGAAACCGAGCAAAATTTATGAGACAGTCAGTGCCTGAAAATCTCAACACCTTCCAAGACTCTTGCAAGATTTGTTTATCGAAGTTAACTGTTTTCAAGCAGTTGTGGAATAGTAACCACCAGCACAGAAGTATAAACCATAGTTGTCATTAACACAGTAAAATAGCTTTGGATTCTACAATGTAGCCTACATCATGCATAAGAAATGCCAGAGATAAATACAAATTTTTCAGAATGGCCGGTGAACAGTTAACACAACCAAATCCAACATCTAAACATGCCCTGATATAACTTGAGGCCATTTCCTCTTGTCCTATCACTTGTTACCTGGCAGAAGAGACCAATCCCTATCTCTCTACAACCTCCTCTCAGGTAGAGAGTGATAAGGTCTCCCCTCAGCCTCCTTTTCTCCAGACTAAACAACCGAGTTCCCTCAGCCGCTCCTCATAAAATTTGTGCTTGAGACCCTTCACCAGCTCTGTTGCTCTTTTCTGAACACACTCCAGCACCTCAAAGTCTTTCTTGAAATGAGAGGCCCAAAATTGAGCACAGTATTTGAGGTGGGGCCTCACCAGTGCTGAGTACAGGGGGACCATCCCTCCCCTAGTCCTGTTGGCCATACTAGTCCTGATACAAGACAGGATGCTGTTGGCCTTCTTGGCCACACAGGCAAGATGCTAGCTCATATTCAGCTGGCTGTTGACCAACACCCACAGGTCCTTTTCTGCCAGGCACAAAAGTGGGTCATATGATACCTTCACTATATGTAAATAACAACTCTTTAGGAAGGTATGTCTCCATTATCCTCTGTGAAGACCCATGCAAAGAAATCCTTCAGGTTTTCTATGATCTCTGTCCTTCAAGACAGAAATCCTTTCATATGAATTCCTGACTGCATTCTGTATTTTATAGGAATGAAGTTAATGTGCTTCATTTTCTTGTCGGATTACTATTCCTGATATTTTACTATAAGTTTTGTTTGGACTATCTTTTTTTGTATATCTGTACAGCACCTAGCACAATAACAAGCCAGATCATGAATCAGGCTCCTATAATCTGTAATAATAAAGACAAACATTATTTTCAGTTTCATATATTGTCTTAAGGTATCTGTTATCTTACATAGATATTTACACTAAGTTCACTCATGGTGAGCCAAATGTACTGAATGAACTTATGATTCTTCTCTTTTGTTTCTTTCACCTTTCTTTGGTACTTACTTTTAGTGTGCTCTGTAGTTTTCCATAGGAATTTTTCCCCAATTCTTTTGACTTCAGTTAAAGCTGAACCAGGTTCTGAATAAAATACTTTTTTTGCTGCTCACACAAAAAAAATTCATTGCTCCATATCAGGACTAATTCACATAACTTCTATTCATGTTATTTTATGCTGCTTAGAAAATCCTGTGACATTCATGAGAAAGTGTGTTTAGAGTATACATTTTCCTATGGTATTGTGTTTTGAGGTAACTGCAAAAGGGTTAATTAGTCCTCTTTTTGAATTTAGTGTGATAACCTATTCACAAAATTAGCTTTTAATATCTGCTAAAAGAGCTGTTCCAGCTTACGGCCCTTTCTCATAAAAACTTTAAAAACATCAGGGCTTAGAAAAAAACTAGATTTTATTAACAGGGACATACAAGTGCATAATTAAAAGCTTGATGAATCTCATGTTTTTCAAAAGAAGGTCCATTGTGAAATGATTTATAAAAAATATGGGAGGCAAGCTATTCCAAATTGACAATTTTAAAAATAAATGTTTTCTAGGAAATTTTATCCTCTCTGGTATCACTAAGGTTTCAGAACTTGTATGTTTTAGAGAAACAGATTTTTTTTAACTGATGTATGAAATGTATTAAGTGATTGGCTTAAAATACCATACAACAAGATGTTCACTAAATATTTCAGCGATATTCAACAATTAATGCTTTTTGAATTGAGACAATATTTACAGTCCAACACAGAAAATCTCAACGCTTACACATAAGAGCCACTTTGGTATTTAAAATAATTTTGGGTAGATATTATTTCAAAGACAGATATCTTCCTCTTTTTATGTTAGGTAGCATCCGTTGTCAGAGGTAACATCCTCTAAACAACTGAAGAGACTTTTAGGGCGGATACTGCTGGGGAGAGCTCGGGCAAAAGACTATGCCAAGTTTACAAAACAGGGAAGTGTGATAGTTTATTGTTTCCATGGCTCAGCTGGGTCTCCAAAGTAAAATTAACTGAATGAAGCATGGTGCAAGTCCAGTCTAGGCAACATTTTTAGTCAGAACCTGAGAACTGATCATGGTCTTTCCCTTGCAGCTGTATATATTTACATTTTCAAAGGAGGCTTTATTTTATCAAAGACTAAGCAACCAGCCTCTCCTGTTTCAGTTTTAAGTTGTGTTTTCTAGTGTTTGTTTTTGTTCATTTAATTCCCTTTCAAATAGTTTTGTCCTGGTGAGAGGTGGAACTTGGGTTTGAGGAAGAGCATGCATGACTACTGATTCTTCCCTGGTTTCCGAAGAAAATCACACCTACACATATAGTGTTATATTTCTCTTTCTGTCTGTACACCCACAATAACATTTAATAATATTGGTCAATTCAAATAAACCTGACAGGAAATAATGGCCTCAGGGCTGTTAAAAACCTGTAATTCTAATGAAAAGAAGTAGTTGGTTAGAAAAGAGCCATTATTAGTGTATAAGAAAGGTGTCCAAACTTGGACAAACTCCACCCAGGACTCACATCTCAATTACCACCATAGAATTAATTATGAAACACATGAAACACATGTCCACAACAAATTAAGTTGCTTTTTATGCTACTCATGAGACTATCTGAACCCTAGACTTTTACGTTAACATACTGATCAGCCACGGAATACACAATTCTGTTTTTCATGGACTTCTCAAGTCTTTCTCCTAAAGTCCTGGAAGCTGGCAGCATTGACATATTTGACAGCATCTCTCTTGATCTTATTTCCTGGGTAAACTCCTACAAATGTGATGAACAGCCTCTGCCAGAAACAAAAAAAACATTCATTTTTCTCTAGCAGATTTTTTCAATGTGCACTATGTGGACTTCTACACTGTTCTGTTTCCTGGGAAGACGATTCACTGAAAACCTATTTCTCCTTGTATCCAAAACTACTGAAATATAGTAATGAAAAAAAATAAATTATTAAAATATCTAGCCTATTTCCATATGACCAAAATCACCTCTCCCCAAAAATCTTATTTCAAAGAAATGTCATTAATATAAAATTGCAGGATATGGGCAAAGCCACCACAGTAGTCTACATTACAGTCAATAGAAGCCTTTGCCATGTTTGTGGTATTTTCCTGGAAAATATTATAAACACTAGTTCTGGCAATTTGCCACTTTTTGAGAATTTCAGAAAAGTACCTGAAAGGTTCTCAGTGCCTGTCTAATGTCATTCAGAAAAAAAGGAGGAAAAAAACCCCACAAAAAAACCCCAAAACAAAAATAAAATGAAACATGGAGTCTCTAAAGTAAATTCCTAAAGTATTTTAGATTTCCCTTTTTGTGTAAAAACACTACTGCTACTTTTGGAAGCCCTTGGGAAGCAAGCTTGCTGGGTCCATGCAGCCCACTTGTTAAGGGCAAGAAATGACTCAGAGTATATCTGGGTACTAATGCTTATTTAATAATCAGCAAAACTCGAGCTGTCGCACTACTTGATTATCTCACGCATTCACTTCCTCACTCTGCCTCCAACATTAAGTTTCCTAAGTGTCTAGTTCCCTTCCCCTCAAGGATTTTGCTACTGGTCAGGACTGGCTAGGCACCTGCTCACACTTATGAGACTCAGGTGTTTCTGCAAAGTTTTGTGGGTCTCCACAGCTCTCCTCCATTTCCAGGACCCTCCCTCCAGCCTCAAGTTTTATTCATCTAAATGCTCTAGATGCGGAAATATAGCACGTGATGAATCTCTTAATGCTTGTTCCACCTCATGTCTCTTTATTAATTTGAGGATTCAGCATGTGTCACCCCTGCTTTGCCCAGGTGTTATTAAAGTTTATAACTAACCTGGCATGGTTGTAGCTATTGAGTGGTGGGCTTCAACTTCAGAGTTCTGGACATTCATCTTTACCTTCCCTCCAAGCAACAAAAAGCCCTGCTGCCTGTCAGCATTCAGGATTTTACTTTTTACCTGTCACACCATTAAATTTCCAAGCACAAGTTCTGAAAGGAGAGAATAGCTAACTTTTGTAGTTCTAAATAAAAGTTCAAGAATGGGACACACTGCTTTGTAAAACAAAAAAAGAAAACAAAAACCCAACAAAAAACCCACCCAAAAAAACGCACAAAACAAAACCAAAAAAAAAACCCCAATGAAAAAATACCCCCAAACCACAAAAACCCCCAAACAGATCTACCATGAATATGGGCATGATCAGAACCTTTAACACAGAAATATGAATAACAGATAATGAAAATCAAATGTTTTGACAAATGACCAAGACAACCTGTAATACTCCAAAAGAGAAAGTAAAGACATGGGATATTAAGAAATATTATAATTTGCTCACACAAAGCTTTTTACCTGTCTTTGAAAGAATTTCAGAATGGTTTTCTAGCTATGAAATAATCCCCAGAAGTCACAAATTACGTAGTGCAAGTAAGCAGCCAATGCTTAAGCATTTAACAATGAGAACAGTCCTGGACTGGGATATAGGATGTGCATTTATTGGTGGGATATTCAATGTTAGGGTAATATATGGTACAATATCAGCCTGAGAAACAACATTTCACATCACAGTTTAAAGGTTGGAATGGTCTTGTTAGTAATTTGATCAGAAAATGCACTATATACAATAATTTCTATTAGTTAGAAAATAGATTACTTTCCTCTGAAGAAAGACTATTTGACAACTAAGGTGACTGTTCCTTTGCAAGGTCATTTGAATACACTTTCAGCCATAATTTGAAAATCAGCCTTTGTGTGTAACTACAGGGAAATCTGATTTCTTATTTCTTCTTTGCTGCAGAGTTTTAGAAATAAACAGAATCCAGGGCAGCTGGGCCCCATAGTCTAGCAAATACTGTGCCTATCATAAAGTAGTACTATAAGTCCTGTAGTGTCAGGAGAGTAATCTTATAACTTATTAGAACTACATAGCCAAGAAAAAATGTAACAAAAAACACTCCAGGATGGAGATTGCCTGATTACCTGAAAATATATGGAAAACGACCCAAACCTTCTTAAAAAAACTTCAGTCACTATTGTAATGCATTCAATATTTAGCTTTTTGTCCTTAGATTTTTCTCATTTCAATTTTACTCAAAAACCTATTAGAACACCTCATTATACCTACACCGTTAACCAAAATTACAAATAGGTGTTATCATCATACTGAAGACAGTCATCACCATCCTGAACTTCTCTTCTCATAGACTACTATGTATCCTTAAAACATGAGGTAAGGAGACAAGATAAAACACAGTTAACCACAATACAAAAGCTTCAGGACAGAATTCAATTGCCCAACGCTATAACCTCCAATGTCTTATAAAGAAACTAATGGAGCTATTCAAAAAGAACTCATTAATTTCTGCTAACAGAGTTTACAGCTGCTAATAAAGGACATTGGAGAGAAATACTGAGTGATACTTCACAACGGACCCTGATCATCGTCAAGAACAACTCAAAAAAATCATTAACTCATTTAGAAGCCTATGTTTAATGTTCTTGTTTGAATTAAACCCATCAAAAGCTAAAGAAAGGTGGTGTATCCGTATATAGTTTTGAAGCAAACTGAAAGTTTAGCACATGCAACTCCCAAAAGGTTGCTTATTGAATGGAGTCTGCATTAAAGCTTCCTGAAGAAAAGCAAATTTTAAACCCTACTGAAGAGACTACTTTACAGTCTCTAGTTAAGCATCCACTAATTCTCATTGTTCTTCAAAAACCCAAGAAGCATGCAAAATTATACCACAGGCTGCAAAACTGACTTTCTATGTAATCTTAAAGATATCCCATGCCTAAACCATACTCAAAAGTAAGGGGAAGATGTTTAAAAATCTAGGGGACTGAGGTACTAAGGGAAAATACATACAAAATGTCAAGTATAATTCTACCTGTTCAGTGGTAAAAAATGATGAGGAAGAGCCATGTAAATTATTTGTCCATACAGACATATTTTGAAATAGCTATGCCTCAGAAAAAAAGATCAAGGAATTAAGGAAGTCAGTTAATGTACAAAACAAACAAACGAAAAACGAAAAACGAATAAGCTTAGCTTCTATTGAAAAAGGAATGAAACCAGAACGTCAACTTAAAGGTACTTCACTTCACATGACTTCACATTTGAAAAGAACACACCTAGGCCACACACAAGACTGAAGCACCTTGAATTGGTCTGCATCAACAATAATTAAGACATTTGCTGATATTTTACAATTACTGATGTTTTCACTTTTAAAAAAGGTCCTACAATAGTCAGCACAAAAGAAAAGTGTGCAAACACATTGTAGTTCATTCTAGTTCAACAAAGATTATTTAAAAATATTATGTTCAAAGATTTCAAATACCTGTAACAGAAAAGTATTTTAACTGCAGTGTAATCTAGCTCCATTCCACCAATACTGGTCTCTTTTTCACAAGGCCAATGTTAGCTCTAATTTGATGAGAAATGTATTTACAGAAGAAATTTTTATCGATCATAAAATATTCCTTTAGCAGCTCAGAGATAGTGGGCTTATAGATAACTCCATAGAGGCTTTTGCAGGTTAGTTGAAAAGTTGTACACAGAAGATTTCCATAAACAATAACTCTGATATAGAAGGTTTTCAAATGGAAAAGCCTCAGGGATCTATTCTTAGGCATCTTTTTTTTTATTATTATTATTATTCCTTTTTCTTTGATGTTTTGTTTATTAAATTTTTAAGATAAAGGAACAAGAAAGGATAGACATCATAAGTACTAAGAAATATATAATTATTAGATCAATAAACAATTCAGCAATTCTTAGAGGACATTCAAATAACCTTCGACAATAAAAAGACCACACCACATATGAAATACAAATCTTAAGAGATAGTTAACATTCGAGGCAAATACAAGTATATTGGTAATGTTGATTTAGCTCTCTTAATTTTGTTCAAAATTACCTCCACAGATCATAGATTCAAAGAGTAGTAAAGAGAACAAAAGCAGCAAACAACAAAGAAATGTACATAAAAGGAACAGTAATAAATAAAATAAAAACTGGAAAACTGAATAGATAATAAATGAATAAGTAAGTAGAATGGCAATATAGCATCAGCTCCCCACTATGCAAACACTGATTCTAAAATCTGGTATATAATATCATTTAATGCAAACAATATATAAAAAATTTACCACCAGTCATCCTCTATTATCATCTCTATGGTGTAGGACTGCATTGAAATAAATCAAATATTATCTATATTTCAAAACCTTGTCACTTATTTTTTATTTCATGTCTTCTGAAGAAGTGCTGTAAAACCAAAAACCATTCAAGGTGGGTAGCAATATTTCCATATTTTTTGAAGAGTAGTAACATGTTGCAAAACAGCTAAACTCACAGTAAATTTGGCCTGGTGCACCCCTGCACTACAGTACCTGTTCTATTTTATTGGAACAACCCTCTCAAGATTTTTGTCTGCATGAAAAGAGCAACTAAATGTTAAGTATCACTTAGATAAGTGCATGTGTCCCTTTCTCTGCAAAACGAATTTTTACCAAGTATGTTCCATATGGCCTTCAATTGTGTATTATGACATCTTTGATCTGGGTTATTGGCAGTGTCAAGTCTAACTTTAACAAGGTGTCAGGAAGGATAACCAGCAATGAGGTGATTATAAAATGAAATTAATATCAAAAGGGATCTTTATTTCACCTTCTAGACTACAGAAAAAATAAACTGTGAATGTTCTTTTTTTGTCATGGGTCCAATACTTGGGCACCATATAGTGCAGATCAAAAAAAGAATTTTCAAGAGGGCAGATTGCTCTGCAAAACATTCTGCTCACCTTCACCTGCAACAAAATTGTATATTTAAATATCCTTCTGGTGGCATGGGAGAAGTTGGAATCCTAAGACAAAAGTTCATTTTGTAAATTTGTACTTAAAAAAATACTTTTGTACCACTGTAATCAATTAATTATCCAATCTGGCAAGATAGTTAATAATTTTAAAAAATTTACATTAGACTACTTGTACTGTTTTAAGTGTGTATATATATATATCTCCTAGCCTTCATTTAATTTACTCTTTCACTTCAAAAAGACTAAAGTTGAAAATAAAGCAATATTTGTGAGTTATTTTCTACTAACCTGAAAAAACCCTAAAAAGTGAAATATTTCTTTATATTTAAAACATGAAAATTTCAGAAAGACTGCATATAGTATTACACTCTTTGTTACTCTGCTGAAACCGAGACATGTATACATACGCTCCGAAGTAATCAAAGCAGTACTGCAAATTTCCTGCTCTGTCTACGAAAATGCTTTTTATTTAAAATTGCTAGTTACAATGTGAACTATCAATATAGCTAAATTATTTTAAAAGACAGTTCCTAATGCAAACCCCGTGTTTCCTAGGGAAAACAGCAACTATTTTGAAAATATAAACTCACAAAAAAAACCATATAACGTGGTGCCTGTATTAGTAAAGAACTAAACTGAATCATTTAATGTTATGTCCTTACGCAATTTGAGGATTTTGTTTCGAGGTATTAAAGAAATAAGATGGATTCAGAAAACAGATTCATGGCATTTTTGTAATGTGACAAATATCTAAAAATTTTAGTCAAAGTAAGGAATAAAATCAGTTATGGCATTTTGGCTTGTAGAAGAGTCCAATCAAATTCTATTGTAGACTCAGCACTTAAAACATAAAACAACTGATGTGTTAAGGAATCTACAGTGCTAGAGCAGTGATTTGCAGTGCACTAGGCCTCCTGACTTTGCCATGAGATTTTTAAATGAGGTTGTTCATAAGGTAGGTATCTACATCTCCAAATGTCATTTTGGGCTTACTTCACAGTCAATAGGGAGTTAATCGATACAGACAATGGAATTTTGGAAATGAGTCATCTTATCTTTAAAAGGTTTTAAACTCATCAGATTTGTTAGAGACCTAAGTTATGGGCTTTTCAGACTGCATAAAGAAAACTATAAAGGGAGCCAACAGACCTGAGGAAGCACTTGCAATTAAAAGAAAATTCAGTTCCACACATCAAGAATGATTTTGTGCTGATAATTTACCTCATTAAACTGTTCAGGTTTGTTAGTATTTGAGTGGGCAAGGTGCTCACAGAGACATAACAAATTTCCAATAATTTCTTTTAACCCTGTACAATTTCTATAGAGAATTTATTTCTTCTTGTGGAACCATTCTTTCATTCTCATACTGCATATCATTATGAGATAGACTCAGAGTCATTCAATTATCTAGTTCATTTTAGCTCTCTTCCTGATGTTGGACAGTTTTTGTAGAAATACACAAGAAACTGTAGGCTCTAATAAAGAAAACCATTTTTACCTGTCGGAAGAGCATTATCGATGTCGTTTACAGTTTAATATTAAAGATAGCAACAAGTATTTCATTTACCCAAATAATCAAAGGAAGATAAAGCTTAGTTTTATGTTTTTATGTATGTTCAGAATTACAGTTTTATGCATATCTTCTGAGAAATAATGTAGAGGATTGATACTTCTCACCAGCTTAACTTGTTCATTTAACTATTGACTTTTGAGAACGTAAATTAGTTTTAATCATCAAGGATATCTTCATAAATGCTATAGACAAAAAGTACTTTATAAGATTGAAAGTGTTGATATGGGAGGTTTGCAAAATCTAAGGAAAAACTCACAAAGCATAAGAACATACACATATACTTTTCTTCTCTACGGAGTTCAGGTTTTTTACATTGTACATTAACGGTCTGAAAATTGTGCTATGCTTTTACAGATAACTTATTTATTATTTGATTATTTGTGCTAATTCAAAAGGACATAAATGTGATGGTAGAAAACCCTTGATAGTATGTTTATAAAGACCTATTGCAGAGCTCCAGATAAAAGATATGGCAGTAAGTTGAGAAGAGAGTTCTTATGAATGCTTTAATTGTATGGGGTCATAGGAAATGAAATCAGATCGGAAAAAATAAAGACCCAATTTTACTCACTTTTGTTCTTTGATCCACTGATTAATATTTGCAACCACTAACTCACTTTCCTGATGGAGGCGACTGTTGTCAGTTCGTGCTGCTTCCAGAGACTGGCGCAAAGTTTCCAGCTGTGGATGCAGACAGATCAAAGCATATGATGGACTCCCTAGAACACACTCTATCTGGAATACTAATAATAGTCTGTACTACTTGTAAAGAATCAAGTCATTTTTCTCCACTCCTTCAAATAATCAGGGTTTCCTTGTACATGCTATTAATTGATTCAATATGCTAGAAGGAATGTCTGAACTTTTCCCACGCCTTACATTTACCAGTTTATTATAATATACACTAGTCTACCTCCAGAGGTTGTTTTAATTGAAATCAGATTTATTTTATGAAAATGGAATGATTATAACTTGCTATGTTTCAGTTTAAATGTTTTATTCTTTCCACTTTTTATTTTATTTTTGCTATGTATTTCTTTAAGATTAGGTCCTTGGTCACGGCTCATTGCAGTTAGAATACAAAGAATGTAAAAAGGATGGAGTTATTTTGGTACAATCATTATAATGGAGGACTGAAAAACCTAAAAATCCCTAAAAATGGGATCTGAACATCCAACTTTCACCTTTATATCTCCAAATGGAATCAAATGCAAGTCAGCAGTGGTGAAAATCTGTTAATGTCTGAGTGATACTTGAGGCCTAGGTAAAATGATAAAAATATTCAATGGTCTCTGTACAATACCTTTTGTATACAGTTCCTCAGTTTACATCACAA
This sequence comes from Chionis minor, assembly GCA_013398295.1. Lineage (NCBI taxonomy): Eukaryota > Metazoa > Chordata > Aves > Charadriiformes > Chionidae > Chionis > Chionis minor. The sequence goes on from VZSF01003835.1 coordinate 64,702, forward strand.
AAGGCATCACAATGAGAATTCTCTCAGCAGACTTTTTAAACAGGCCCAAATCTGACTTTGTCTATAGTCCCTTCCTTACCTAACTGCCAGAAACACAACTACTGCGAACTCACAATGATTCATAATGTTGCAGAAAGCTAAACCCACTTTAAATATTTGTGACACTAACAAAATTCTGAATGGAGAAACCTTTTATTCAGCAGATCATAATTAAAGCTTTCATGAAGAAGCAACAAGTAAGAGCAGAACGTATCGGTCTTGAATCCATATGGCTATAATAAATTATGAAACCATTATTGGCCAAATAAAAGAAGGTTATAATACAAAGCCATATGTAGATTTTTAAGTACAGTGTATATATTTATGTTTTTCAAATGAGAACACACACTTAAAATTACCACTTCCTTCAATAACATTTTATCATTGTTAAAACCAACAAAAGTTATCATCAGAAGCAGTGTGCTTTTTTGAATGCTGTTCAAAATAGTGGTCTCATATTAATGATATTTAAAAATTTTGAGTGGAATAAATCTTTGAAAACTATGCATAAAAGCCTCTTATGGTACTAAGATGGGTATTATATAATGGAAGAGACAATATATATCTAATTAAAATCAAATCAAAATAATACCCGCTTACTCTTGTGAGAGCCATCTGTTATGCATATTAATATTATATAATAGACTACACTAATTCTGCAAAAGCAATTTACTTTTTTAAAAGATCTTTAAAACATTATCATGTATTATTAAACCACACACAATTTATTTCTGGTTGCTTTTGTAATTACGTGAAATTAGAAAAGAAGGTTTAATAATTGACAAGTTATGATTACCTGATGTACTGACAAAGCAGATAAAATATGTCAAACAGATGTTGACACAAACAGGGTAATCTGTAAGGTTTAAGAAGGGTTACAAATATGAGTGTTTTATATATATATATACACATATACACACATCTATATATGTTTAAGTGACAGGAATTTGAAACAGAATACCCATAAATCACATACCTCTATACTTGCATTATCAAAAATGTTAGAAAAAAATGTTTCATACTTCAGGTGTTCTGTCTTACAAAAGAATGAGACAATAACAACTGATATGGATACACTGTGAAACTCAGCAGGGATAGAACTGTGGTTTGCATAATTTTATCATTTTTATTTAGACTTTTGAAAGGTAATCATTGGCGGTATTCTCCTGTTTTCTTTGCTTTCAAAAAACTGTGAGCAAATTGTAGTCCTCATAAAAGTGAAGTTTCAATAAACGTGATTTAGGTAGATAAATCATGACCTCACAAGAAAGAGAGCAAATATCCTTCTATCATTTTTCATTAGTTTTAATCTGCTTTACATGCCTTCCCATCCAGTCTGGTGTCTCTACTGAAAAGACAAAGGAATGTACAAACCCATGTAGTAATTTTGGACCAAACCACATTGTGCAAGAAGTGGTAGTTAACAGCTGTTTCTCCCTTTCTCTAATGATCTTTGCTGAATCATTGTTTGGAGTGTGTGGATGTCAGAGGGCTGCTTAGGGATTTCTCTCAACTGTGAGTAAAGGGTTAAAGGGCAAGTTTGAGCCCTATACCCTGTAGGTATAAATTAACCACTTCCATGGTGTCAACAGAAGACTACTGATTACTAGGAGTGGTGCAGAGCTCAGTAGGCTGCAAATGGGACTCCACCAGACTATCTGCTTTTTTGTGAAACTTAGGTGAGCATGGGATGGTGAACTGTAAAGAAGCATTCTGTTATTTCTCCAGCCTGCCCCTTCTTGAACTCTGAGTCCAGCTACCTGCTGGCAAGTGCCGCAGCACCCTCAGCATTCCTGGTCCTCTCATCAGTGTGAGCATGCCATGACCCAGGTTTGGTTTGCATGAAAAGTGGGGCCCAGTGGCTGAGACAGGAGAAAATGCTGTACACTGGAGCATTTGTTTCAATATGGAATTAGTTAAGGTTTACTTCTAAGCCAGGAGCTCAGAAGCACACCACAATGCACTAACATAATGTGAAATGTGAAAAATATTGTATGTGTTGGCTATGCAAACACATACACTGTAACATACTTAAGTAGAAAACTAGGATTAAACCGTCAAAGTAATTCCCACTTGTCTCTTAAGAGAGAATTTGAACCCAGTTCTGCATAAGCAGTTCCTTGTTAACCCAGTATATTGAGGACTTTTACCTGCCATGAGTCAAATTAAAAAGATAAGCAAAAGCAAAGCCCAGTCTTAGCAGCAAGTTACTTTTACTGGATCAAAGGCTTCCATCCTGCAGCATGTGATTCATCACATTTCCTAAATGTTGTCAGCAGTTTTGAGTGGATATATTGCTGTTCTAGAGGTGTGCTTTTGCAACCAGAAAGTATGCAACATTGTCTGTATTTAATTTTATCAGATTTTAAGTTTTGGGGGTTTTTTGCTACTGCTACTGCTACAGTAGGAAAGGCTACTGCTGCCATAGAGTGGATAGCCACTGAATAATGTGAATGGATCTGCCTAATACGATAAATCCACAGAAAAATTCAACCTTGACTCCCAAACTCTTTTAGGAAATTCCATGACTAAAATTTTTTTGGGAACTACAATAGGCAGGTACATGTAAAACAGGGACTCATGATGTTAAATTACTGATGACGTTAAATTTCACAGTCGATGTGAGTGTGCTGAAAATGTGTATAATTAGTAATGAAGTATAACTTCAGTGCAAAAATGGCATTCTTAGGTTGTGCCAAATTAATATCTTTTGCCTTTAGAGGTGAATGAAGGTATGAATAATAAAATCGTAAGTTGACAGCAATATTCTGCATGTGAGTGTGGTGGGAATACAATATATTTTATCAGTTGTCTATAAGGTATAACCTGTACCTAATATCTCAAATAAAAAGACCATCTTTCTTCTGTATTTAAAACAGTTGTTTCATTTTTAGTAGTTCCGATTTTCTACTGTTCTAAAATCAGAAAATTCATAACTCTTCAGGACTTTCCAATGCTGCCCTTCTGGAAATTATTTTCTGTATCTGGCATTATAACTTGGACTAATATAATTTAATTTCAGTTGTCTAAATGAGATTTCTGAAACACGAACATGCTAGCTGTCATCAGTCCCTCAGTAGACATGAGCATTTCAGGAAGGTAGCCTTAGTTTGGCTGAATACCTCTCTAGAGCTGACAAGAGAGTCAGTTACCTCACGTATGATAGGTGAGTACAGGAAGGTGATGGAAGCATAGCACCTTTATTCAACATACCTCTTAGAAAATGTGTTTGTGTACTAATCTTCCTCTTACCTTTTCTCTGGAAAATGACCATAAAGAGGTCACAATAGGACTGCAGAAGCAACTTACAATACGTATTAATTGCAGAAGTTGCAGTCTTCCCTCACCACCCTACCTCAAATCTTCCATTCTTTTCGTAACTTTTTCCTGAAGTATTTTCTCATCTTTAGCTGTAATGATGAGGTAAAACCTGTGTCCATAATAAATTATGACCAAGGATTGATTGTAGAAGAACATGACTTTTCTGAACTGAAGACATAGTAGTTTAATGGACAAGAAATAGCTGGGTGTGCAATGCTTCTGTGGACAAAATCTGTATATAGAGAAGAAAGCATGATCAGTTAAAACTTTGATATAACCAAGGTAGCTAGCCTACATAATGTTAATTCAAGCAGTTATTTTCTCATCCTAAATTCTGCCATATCATGCCAGTCAGTTACCAATCTTTCCAGTAAGGAAGCATAAATCTCTCATTGACAAGGAACTTAGTTAAAAAACAGAAAATCAAAGAAATTAATTTTTTAGCAATGTTTGTAGTTCATATCTTGTAGTATTAGGAAAAAAAGGGTGTGTGAAGGCATGCTGCTTAGGTTTCTCACAGCAGAAGTTTTGAATTTAGCACAGGGGAGACCCATCGCCTCAGGCTGTCTGTAGACTCAGGCAAATGTTACTGCTTTGATTACACGTAAGATTTTCATTCCTGAACAAACACACACACAGGCAAACAAAACCAACACTTTTCCTGGTGCAAGAATATTCATATCATTAGAGTGAATTATTGAGTGATATATCAGTTATCCTTGTACAACTCCTCATGTTTTTTCTCATTTCAAGAAAGAATAGCTTATTTGCAGTTATGCTTTAAATCTACTGCAGAAAGACACAGTATTAATGGAAAAAAGGTCTTATGCAACAAAAAGAATATTCATACAAGAAGCTATACAAATATATTTATATTTTGATTTGCATTTATTTTTAACTTATGTATGTTTTCTACACACAAAAGCTCTGCTTCGTATTTTCAAATAGTTTTCTTCTGCTTTGTCTAGACCCTTATTATTTTTTAAGTAAATTTAACATAGTTACATGATCACTAGATACAGTAAGAAAGATCTTGAGACTTGTCCTATAATACCTTAAGCCCACCCTTAGGAATAGAATTTAAGTTATAGCACTCTGGTCTAATTTTACTGCTGTTCCAGTCTTGTGCTTGGCTCTGGGGCTCCCAACATAAGAAGGACATGGACCTCTTGGACCAGGTCCAGAGCAGGGCCACGAAGATGATCAGAGGGTTAGAGCACCTCTTGTATGAAGACAGGCTGAGAGAGTTGGAGTGGTTCAGCCTGGAGAAGAAAAGGTTCCCGGGAGAGCTCATAGCAGCCTTCCAGCACTTAAAGGGACCTACAAGAAAGCTGGAGAGGAACTCTTTATCAGGGGGTGTAGTGATAGGATGAGGGGAAATGGTTTTAAACTGAAAGAAGGTAGATTTTTATTAAGTATTAGGAAGAAATTCTTTACTCTGAGCGTGATGAGACACTGGAACAGGTTTCCCAGGGAAGTTGTGGATACCCCATCCCTGGAAGTGTTCAAGACCAGGTTGGATGCTGAAATTTATAAGGAAATCTTACTGTATCACTTTGACATGAATATGGAATATTTTGTCTTCTAAGATAGGAAGTTAGTGGAATTTTTAAGATGGTGTATTAGACAATATGTTAAGTAAATAGGTAGATAGAGTGACCCTGAAAACCCTCTTAGATATATAGTGTTAGTATCTCTCTATTAAATTCCTAATAAGCAGTGTACCAAATCGACTGCTAACTTTACATTTTACCAGCATTTTTCTTTACATGATGGTTGACTGCAAAGGAAACAAGACTTTGAGATGCTTTAAAAGTGAGGAATTATGTGGCATGAAAGAAGCGGATTAATGAAGAATGGATACTGACTCTCTCTTTTGCCTATTTGTCTATCCTGACCATGTTAGAGGGGTGCAAGGTTGTAGCTCTACAGTTGCTTTTTTCCTTCTCAGATTGTTTTCAAAAATACAAGATTTCTGAAAGAAAATCTTTAACTTTTGGGTTATTCATTTTTATGTGTTATTAAGTCTTCATGTATTTCTGCTGTTAAAAATTCAAATGTTCTTTTGGTTTGCCAACTTAAGAATCCAAAACTACAAGTCAATTCTGAAAAATTTGGCCTGAAAACACTTTTTAGAAACACTGTTGCTAAATACAGGATGAACAAATTTGTAATCAATTACAGAATTACTTTATAGGAAATATGAAAAACCCTAAAAGCTTACTTGAAGTTTGAAAAATGGCTTGTAAAGAATTACATAATTTACTTAGGAATTTTGACTCATGTAATTACTTTAAATCAGATGCAATGCATTACTCATGCTACATAAAGTAATTGTGGAATTAGTAATTCATTACTTACTGAAGTGATGTTTAAAAAAAAAAGAACTAAAACACCCTAATTCAAATTTATCATTTTTAAAAAGGGTGTGATAGAACAGACAGGAATGAAGTTGTTGGCTTTAATTCCTTTAACTATTCCTTAAAAGAAACTGCATGTATTCAGATGCTGCCCTTGCGATCCTGTGAAAAACATACAGCAGTACCACTGCCCTCTGCAGCTCTGCAAACAAGCTGTCTTAGATTCACTATGATATTTAAAATTAACCCACTGCTCCGCTCTTTTTCTGGAAGTTACAGGTTCAGTGGAAGCAGTAGTATGGTGAGGCACCTGTCTGACCCAGCCACCCAACTTTCCAGTTCTTCCAGCTGCTGAAGTTTAGCCTCATATCACTGACGGCAGGCCACAGAGAAAATAACTTCATTTCAATCTGAATTTTTCTAGAGGTTTGTCACTGTTAAGCATGGACCAGTGTCAGCAGCACTGGAACCTTTAATGTGATAGCTAGATTACAGCCTCTGCCGGATCACTGGGAGACACAGGCTCTTCTTACAGATCACATTTTGCAGGAGCCTGGCTGATTGACTCAAGATACCTGGATTCATCCTGTCTGATTCTAACTGCTTATCTAATGAAATACGTTATCTGTAATAACTTTTTTTGCCCTGTTTTATGCCCTAAGACCAACAGGGTTATGTGACTTTATCGACTAATTTTGGTGAAGCTTATGTCTGGAGACCCTGTGATCTCCCTCCTTGTTCATTGGAGACAAGACCATTTCTTGGTCTTTGAACTGCCCTCTATTCATACCTCTTTCTCTCTACAGATAAGCACAGATCTCTAAATTCCTATAGGAGAACCATTTAATGATGGCTTAGATTCAGTTAATTAAAAGAATATTTGTTAAACTCAAGTGCTTAAGTTAGTAAATACAGAGAGAATTGCTATCTACCTTCAGATGTAACATCAGTGCCAGCTCATAGTGGGGTCAGCCTGCTCTGCAATAGATTAAATCAAATTGAGCCACCCGTGGGTTCTCTTCTTTATTGCAAGGGAAACTAGCATTTAGATGTACTCCTTAAATGCACAATAAACTTTCCTCTCCCTCTCTTCGCTAGAAGATAAGGGGAAGACAAACAGTTTGTGGCACAGCTGATACAACTGAAAATTGCAGCATCCTTCTCAACAGCTCTCTTGTGTTTCGAAGACAATAAACACAAGAATCTATCTACTGTTTACACTTATTTGCTCTGGGGTATAAGGTAGTAAATGGTATGCAATGCCCTATTAGTATATCAGTAACTATTCTCATGTTTTCCTTTCTGACATATGGTAAAGAAAAGTGGCAGACAGTATGTTGAAGTATATTCTTGAAACCAGCGAGTAATCAAGATAACTCAGTGGTTTGTACTTTAAGTGCTTTAATACAAGGCAATGTAATACATTGGAGAGCTTTCTGATTCTGAAACCAAATATTAAATATGGATCCACTGCATCTTGTATAAAAAAGGGTGATTTTTCAGTAATTTTTCAGCCTAAAATAGAAGTTCTCTACTATTAAGACACAGCAACATCCAAATATTTTCAACTTAATTGATGGAAATATTTGTACTAATGCAGCAAGTTTTTGTGAAGGATGAAGCTTATGGGCAAAAAAGGAGGGGAAATAAGGATGAGAGCTTTTACTTTGAACTCCTTGTTCAGCTAATTTCAGTGTTTGTTTAAAAGAAGAGAAAAAGAAGAAAAAAAAAATGTTTCCTGCAGAAATATAAAGGAGATGCAAATAATGTGGAGGAATACCAAAGACTTTTTTATGGGGAAAGGCCTGAGAAGTTTGGAAAAGGGACTATTATGTTGCTTCTGCAAACCCATATTGTGTGATTTCCCCTTAAACAGTGAAGTTTTTCTTTGCTGCTATGCTTAGGGGAATAAAGATGAAAAGCTAGTAACAATTTGGCTGCATGTCTTTAATAAAATCCAGGTTTTCCTTTGAGGTCACTAAAAGAAGCACAATTTCTAATTCATGTTTTAACAAATCCATAATGCATCAGCAGAGTCACCTTCTTGCCTAAGAGAATACCACAGAAAAATCACGCTGTGGGTGTAAAAAAAAAAAAAAGTGCTATGGATGCACATCTCTATGAATAACTGGATGAATAGAAAAAACAGTTTTTAGAAACTTCTGGTTCCTGTTTCCTGAACTAGCTGCATATTTATATTACACAGTCATTGGGAAGGGAAAAAAAAAAAAAAAAAGACAAAAATTGTTTTGGGAGAAGGGTTTAGTCTTGAAGTTTCCCTGCTTCCTTTTAGTTTGCTTCCTTTTTGGTCTCAGAAGTCTTGTATTTTTGGCAGCACAGTGAACTGTCTTTAGGAGGAGAGGTGGCAGGTCTGCCCATCCAAACTGCCCCAAGGCTTGGTGTCGGGAGTAGCTTCACTGTCATGGAAGAGATCTGGCATCCATCCACCTCTCCCACTACCATTAGGTACCACTGGAACTACAGTCCATGCAGTTTAATACTGCATTTTATATTGGACTTGAGGCTTCTGTGTATGTTAGCCTTGCTAAATTCAGTTTAGCACCAGTTTGCCTGGATTAGATCTGATGAAGTTGCCAGCTAGCATGCCAGCTGGGCATTTTCCTATTTACAGGAAACTTTGTTTCCAAATAGCAGGCCACCTGGGCTATATGCTTAGGTGGTACCTCAAATACAGGCTTCCCTGAACTCCTAGTTTTAAGTACCACATTCCTCAGTGAAAATGTTTTACATCCTCTTAATTTCATTTTGCAGAATAGAAATGCAACATATTTAGGGATTAAGCACTGGGATACATCTTATTTAGGGATAAGCAACTCAGAAGAGTTGCGGTCAACAGCTTGATGTCCAAGTGGTGAGCAGTGACGAATGGTGTTTCTCAGGGGTCAGTACTGGGACTATTCAACATCTTTGTTGGCGACATGGATGTTGACACTGAGTGCACCCTCACCAAGTTTGCCAATCACACCAAGCTTTGCGGAGCAGTCGTCTCGCTGGAGGGAAGAAATGCCATCCAGAGAGACCTGGACAGGCTTGGGAGTGGACCCGTGCAAATCTCATGAATCTCAACAAGGCCAAGTGCAAGGTTCTGGATGTGGGTTGGGGCAATCCCAGGCACAAATACAGTCTGGGCAGAGAATGGATTGAGAGCAGCCGTGAGGAGAAGGACTTGGGGGTGTTGGTGGATGAGAAGCTCGACATGAGCCAGTAATGTGCATGTGCAGCCCAGAAGACCAACTGTGTCCTGGGGTGCATCAAAACAAGCATAGCCAGCAGGTCAAGGGAGGTGATTCTGACCCTGGTCTCTAGTGAGACCGCACCTGGAGTACTGTGTCCAGCTCTGGAGCCCCCAGTATAAGAAGGACATGGACCTCTTGGACTGGGCCCAGAGTAGGGCCACGAAGATGATCAGAGGGTTAGAGCACCTCTCCTGTGAAGACAGGCTGAGGGAGCTGGGGTTGCTCATCCTGGAGAAGACAAAGCTCCAGGGGGAGACCTTACTGCGGCTTTCCAGTATCTGAAATGGGCCTATAAAAAAGTTGGAGAGGGACTTTTTACAAGGGCATGTGGTGATAGGACGAGGGGTAATGGGTTCAAACTGGAAGAGGGGAGATTTAGATTAGAGCTCAGGAAGAAATTTTTCACTCTGAGCTTGGTGAGACACTGGAACAGGCTGCCTAGAGAAGCTGTGGATGTCCCATCTCTGGAAGTGTTCAAGGCCAGGTTGGATGCAGCTTTGAGCGATCTGGTCTAGTGGAAAGTGTCCTTGCTTATGGCAGGGGGGTTGGAAGTACATGATCTTTAAGGTCCCTTCCAACATAACCATTCTATGGTTCTATGATTCTATGATTGTTGAAGCAGAGTACAATGTAGTAAATGTTGAAAAGGTTTTAAATATTCAAATAGGAAATAAAGTGACCAAAATACTGTTTTATATTTAAGGCGTTTTCTAGTGACAGCCTTCAGACAAGAGTGGAACAGTGAATATGAAATTATTCTTGAACAAATAATGAACAATATAACATGCATATATAATTGGTTCAATCAAAACATGGGAGATGAATATGGTGGCAAACAATTAAATTGCTACTGAAGTAGAAAACTAGTATATTTAAATTCTGATGTGACTGCTGAGATAATTACCTTTTTTATTTATTTTATAGGATGAATTCAGAAGTTTCATATAATTTGAGACTTTTAATTTTTTTTTTACCTCTGTTTCACTGCACTTAACTAGAAGCAATCTGTTTGAGAGAAACTAATGTATATTTTAATTTTTTCAAATCTGTATCGGCGTCACTGATCATCTGGATTACTGTATGTTAGTCTATGAAAGAAGAAATATGCTACTGAGTTTACCAACTGGTATTCTCCATTATATACATGTAGCAGTACACAAACCGTTAAACACATAAGTTACAAAGCATACATGGTTAAACCGTTAAAACTGTTTATATGCACAAATGTCATCTGAGTTAAAAAACAATAAGGGGATATTGTGCTAACTATATATGCCAAACGATGACTCCTCTGTGAATGTATTGCAGGATGGATTGTTAAGAAACAAGCAGTGGATTTATTAAAGCAGATGCCTCAAAAAACATAGGCAATGTAGGTTCCATATTTGTATGGCTAGAAAATTTCCACAGCAGCTCAGACTAATCTGAACACTAGCTGCTACTGCCACCTAATACTTCCTCTCTTGACTTGTTTCTCTCACCTGACTCTGTTAGAAACTATTTAAGCTTATGTATTTAAGACAAACCAAAATAATCTTTGGCATGCTGAAGCAGTTTGGCACAGTGAAATGATCCAAAGCCAGCACAGAAGATGGATGGAAACATGTGCTCAGGGACGCAGAAAAGGCTGGCATTGCAGCAGCCAGTATGGACATTGATGTAGGCTGACACTATAGTCTTAGATGTTTAGGTCTATATGATGGGCTCTCATGTTAAAACACATTTAACCATCCTAACAAACTCAAGGTATGCTAGAACCCATTTCAACCACATGTATGACTGCAGGAGGCTCTTCAAAGAAAACTGAAAGTCTCTTCACCTAAAAAAGACCATTATTAGAATCCCAAATGTGATAATTGCAATTTCTTTTCTTAAACAGCAGGGAACCCAGATAAGGAGGAAAGACAAAGAAAAATAAGAAATGTTTATAATCTGTTTTTCTTGCTCACTGAGCCCTTGCAGGAAGGGCCTGTTTCCAGGCTTGATTTCTAGGCTTAGTCCATGACCATCACTCTGATCTGCAGCAAACTCCACCAAAATCCCATTGGTTCCTCAACAGAGACTTCCCTTCTGTCTCCTCTGTGGCTTGCCTGGCTGCCTCTGCCCCTCACAGGATTTTCCATCTCTTCCTGACCTGCAGATTCACAGCTTTATGCAACGAATATGCTACCCCTTAGAAACTGTGGTGCTGTGAACTTTCTCTCTGGCTGTCCTTTCAGGGCGTACCAAGTTTCCCCAAAAGGAAGAATCATCTCCCCCATTCTTCCAGAATTTGTGATCTTCCCAGTCACCCCTGTAAAGGAGCAATTATTATCACAAAGAGTAAAACAAAAGAAAAGAAAGGATATTTTTATTATGGAATAGCACATTCTCAGGTTGCCCAGCGGGAAATAGCCAGGGATGGATGATGACAATCTAATAAAAGTACTCCAGTTTACAGCACTTTTTTTCTAAAGACTGTTTTACTGGACTGAAGCTCAGGTCTGTACCGGAATGGACAATTATACTTTCTCAAGGAAATTTAGAACAAAGTCTTAATGCCCTTAAAAATGTGTATTCCTGTGACATGTCAGAGCTCAATTAATTCAGACACATCTTCAAAACTGCATTTTTAAATTACAAAAATGCTATGGGCTAACTAAAATATCTCATCTACCTTATTAAAAGTTACAGGGGAAAAAAGATGTAATGGTATATAAAAACATTAAAATCCACAAAGCCTTCTATACTTCGTTTGACTTGGTTTATGTTACTGTTACTGGTGAAAATAAAATGTTCCTAATTCACATCATTCTACTTATTTGGGAACCCTTGAACATTCAGGATGTGTCTTTGCTTCATGCATGCAACACTTAGTCATCTCAGGAATACATTTACTCTTCTATCTTCCCATTATTTTTTCCTTCTGTCATCTATGGTTTAAAGGTGTAATTTGCTTCTATCTTAAAACAAATAAAAGCTGCTGAAAAAATCTACCATTACACAAGGCACATGGATAAGATTCTAAAACATAAATGCCATGAATCATAAAATATTAAAGGCATAAAAGTATTCCATTTTAACAATTTAAATAAAGCCATAAACATACAATACTGAATCTCAATGGATTCAAACTGCTACTTGCTTAGTATCAATAACTGTAAAAGTGACACATGACATCTGCTGTTTCTTGATTTTCATTCCCATGATATCCACTCCAGTTTTTAATACAGGAAAAAAAGAAAAAAAAGTCTTTTAAAGCACAATCTTTTTCTGTCTTTTCATTTCTGCCTAGGTGAGGTTATGAATTTAAATTTAAGAGAGAAACAATAGGCAGTAGACAGTTACCCTTCAGGTTTACTTAACTTCAGTGCATTTAGAGCTAAGTAGCACTGCATTAACAGTTTCAGCTATTTAACACCTTTTAAGGTCTCTTCTTCTCTTGAAGGTTACTAATGCAATATCTGGTATTACAAACCTATTTAGAGATTTTTAATATATTTGAAGCTAGTTTTCTTGGCCTGTTTCTTAGCAGAAGTAAGTAAAAAAGGACTCTGCGCAGAGTTTATAGGAAAAAAAAAATTGCTGTAATTTTTCATTATTTAATTATTAACATAGAGCTTTCATTAGCTATTATTGAAGAGTGGCCATAAGAGGCAATTACGGATATCAGAATGGTGGTCATAGGAGAGCTGGACAGCAGGCAGAAATGTCTGAATGTCCTGGAATAAAGGTAACAACTGATATTCCTCAATTTCAACCACTTCGCAAAAAAACCCCCAACAACCCTCTATGCATATATATGTGTATCTGTGTATATATATATATGTAATACATTTGACATGCTTCCACATTTATGCTGGATATAGAGATGTTTTCAACATCTTCTGAACTAGATTTCATTTTGAGAAGGAATCTGACTCCAGTGTCTGTTGTTGACAACTTCCTGTAAACCAGCTGTGGCTGACCGAATCATAGCCATAACTTGAGCGATCATGCTAATTGAAACAACTTTTGTGAAAAATTTAAACCTACCATTGTAGGCAGTGTAAAAAGCCCCCCAAAAATAAGCCAGCAAATAGATGGGCAAATATCAAGAAAAATAATTTTTCAGGATCAACAAGCAGTTGATGTCAATATGATAAATAGGAGGAAAATCAGCCCTGATACCAACACGTACTTCAAACTGTGTTGTTTCTATTAAAGGCCAACATAATGGAAGAATATGATTTTTTTCCCTTATTTTTCACAGGGAAAACCCACTCCCCTCTGCTGAACAGATCAAGGAAGAAGATAGAGGTGTATCTGGACAGGTGAGAATGGGGAAGTTACCCTTTCTCTCAGTAAGGAATCTTCTTTCTCTAATTGACTTCAAGGCCCTCATTGACTAATTGGCTAGCAGCAACCCCAGCAGAAGACGAAAGACAGAAAAGTTTGACTCCATTCCTTCTTCCCTGTAGTAATGCAGCAGAATAAAATGGCTACCGTGATGTTGCTATGTACGAGGTAATTGGAATCATATTGTAGTACAGCTCCACACCGGCTGCCTATAAAACTTGATTTGTCTGCTGTCGCAAATCCGTATCAGGAAGCCAACAGTACATAAATTTGTTACAATATTTTATTTTGTACACCAGACATATTTGTTAAAATGACTTTGACCTGAAAAAATGTAACCAAGAGTAATGTATTAAAAAAATCATCCTATATGTAAAGGGCACAGAAAAATACCAAAGTTTCCTTTGTTTTAGAAGGAAAATTACTTCCAAAACAGAGTTGGTAGCCATTAACTCTCTAGTATTGCTTTTAAGAGATGCAACTAAATATCATTTATGTGGTAGTCCCATTATTGCAGATACACAACAAAGGAAATAGCAAGGAAGTACTGTAAATACAGAGGTAATGTGGTAATGTAATGTGATTTACTTGCAAGGACCACTGAAAAATTGTTAATGGTAACCACTCCAATGAAGAAAAAAACCCTGCTTCTCACTAGATACATAAATAAATCAAACCCACTATCAAAACAGTATTAATTTTTTTAGAACATATGTTCTGCAGAGAAAGAATTTTTATTTAACGTGATTGAAAAGCACATAACACCTTGTGGCTGCTCTTACAGTAAATATGAAGAAACAGAATCTAGCTGAGTTCTTACATGAACATTCCACTTCTAAAGTTCTACTGACTCAGAAAAGAAAAAAAAAAAAGCAAGCAGTGGTAGTACAAGAAACCGTGAATCATGTGTCAATGTTCTTAAATGTATTATACAGCTACCAGTTAAGAAATAATTTGAAGCACCAGTCCTACTTAGCATACCACAATTTTCCAGCAAAACACTCTCACGACAGAAACTATCAAGCAGTGAGTAGGAAGTGTTGACAAGGTGTAATGTAGTATTCTTTATACCCCTCACAAACTTCTTAATGTCCGAGAAAGCCTTTTATACGGGCATATTTACAAAACCATCATTCTGTACTTTGATACATGGATCACAGAGCTATACCAGATCTCATTTTTTGGGTAGTATAAGTGTCCTACAAAGGTATTAAGAGCACCTGTTAAAATAAAATTTGAAAAAAGACCCAAAACCAAACATCAAGAAATAGTATTAATTTTTGCTTTATCTAGTAAATAATATTTATAAGTACATTTTGTTTCTCTTAAAATAAGATTGTGAACTTATAAACAAAGTTTAAGTATTTTGTCCCAAAAGAGATAGAATAGTAAATCGCTTGTGTTTAACAATATATTATTAAGTATATTCTAACTTTAAAAATACCCTGAAAATATTTTTCAAGCCTACAAATATTTACATATTTTTTATTCTTTTTTTCCATTTCTAAAAATCTTGCAAAAGTCTGTGTACTTTACTTCATATTTTTAAAACAACTGACTTTCTTTCCTATTTGGGTAAAATCTTCCCTAGATCATTTTTAGTACACATATGGAGATGTTTTCTCTCCCCAGACTTGGAATGTTGCCAAAGCATAGACTGGGAGCTTTTCCTTTAGAGAGAGCTAACATTCATTATCTGAGCATTAGGATATCCCTGCTTCTGCTCTTAATACGTTTGGACACGTCTTTGTTCATCTGTGATTACTGATAGTAGTTTCATTCTCAATAATGACTCCTGTTCAGTCCAGGAAGGAATATGGAGTAGTAGCAAAAGATTATTTTAAGGGTAATTTTGAAAGACAAAGCAAAATACTGTGTTTCACTGTTGGATGTGCTTTCAAGAAGAAAAAAAAAAATCACTGTATATACTTACCATAGTCTACAAAACACAGAAAATAAAATATTTAAAATATGAAATTATGTTTTTTACTATATATCAGGGAGGTGATAAAGGAATGCCACACAACAATTTTTGCTGTTTCATTTTCTTGTTTTTTCTGTTATTCACAAAGTTAGAACACGAGAAATTGATATTACTCTTTGTATGTGCACACTTCTATACAACAGCTCTTTTTTAAAAAATATATTCGTATATCAATGGGCCAACGATGTACCTCATTCATGAGTATAGTTTTCTTTCCAGAGTAATCTATTGAAGAAAGGTAGATGAGTACATTTTATATATTTCTATACTCTCTAAAAGCAGATCTGACTGAACAAAGTCTAGAAGTGAAAGATGAAGTAAGTCTAAGAGTAGGATGACTGGTACTGTCAAGATCACTGAGAAGAAAGGTGATCACTGAATAGTTTCAGACCCTATCTTTTGGAAAGGAAGTCACATAAGACCTTCTTCCCCATTTTCATCCTTGCTTCACCTAGAGATTTTTCCATTTGATTATAAATAAAATACTATTTTTAGTTCCTCCTTTTTTCTAGTCTTTTCAGGTACATATTTAAATTTATAATTTCTAAAAGACAGGCATAAAGTTAAAATAGAGATAGTGTTATACAGACCAAAATATACATTAATTTCTTTATATGTTATAAGGAAGTGAGATATCTGCTGCCCTCTTTACGCTTATTTTGTTCATGGACACTCTCTGGTCCTCAGTCCCAGTAAAAGAACCTGTCATATCTTACTACAAACTTTGAAAGCAAGATGGAGAGAAAACATCTGAATATTCTAATGATGTTGTCAGTTGGGTAACATCAGAAGTCTTCTCAAATCAGATGATACATTCTTTCTTTATTCATAAGTAACTCATCCTTTTCTATCCCATCTCCTCCTTACCACTGCTTTGATATCCTCTATTTGGCCCCTAACTATCTTCTACCAAGTAAACTAACCAAAAGACAGCAGAATTATTTCATATGACCAGAAAGGCAAAAATAACTAATTGCTCTATGAATTCAATGGAATTGCTTACCTGAAGCAAGCATACTGAAGGAAAACAATTTTTTAAAGAATTTTTAATGTTTTTAATGAATCATTTTTTGTAGTTTTCTTCTGGTTTAGGCTTAGAATACCGAGTAAAACTGAAATACTGAAAATTTCCTTACCAGATTGTATATATTCTCTGCCCCTTTCCTGTTGCCAGGACCCACGTTTCTCTGAGTAGGCCACAATTTCCACCAGCTTATTTGCAAGATTCTTACCAGTTCCCACATCCGCTTTTGTCATGCTACATAATATGAATAAGTTGACTCATATGTAAACTTGTATTTTCATCATCTTTCTTCAAACCACAGTCAACCCTTTATCCCTTTTGTGTAAGATACTTTGACATTTGAAAGGAACACTGAAAAATTCTACCACAGAACAGGCAGACTTATTAGCAACAATTGTGTCAGTTTAAAAGGATGGTAAAGCTGATAGTTTACTTGATTTCATAGTTCTGTTCATCCATCTGTTATTTATTAAAAACACATATAAACTTCCCATACATCAAATAACTAATTAGGAACTTGCTTAATAGACATTGCTGACAACAATATGCTTACCACATTTTTGTACATAATTTTTTTCTATAATTTGCCATAGTGACCCTTATTGTCCCATATTCAAAGTAAAAATAAAAATTATAATGATAGGAAGCAAAAGGGTGTGTGCTGGGTCTGCAGGATGGTAGCTGACACATACAGCAAAAGTTGGATTCTTTCAAGGGGATAAGAGTGAGGAACCTTCGAAGAAAAGAAATGACGAGTGGTCCCTGTAAACAGGCAGTAAGACAAGTGCCCCATCTCCCTTTTGTAGCAAGTCATGCTTACTTTTTAAACGTGTGCCTCCCTTTAAAACTTATTATCTTCAGTGTCAAGGGTTTTATGCCTTTTTCAATTTGATTAAAGAAATTTTTGCTTTCTGGTATTTCCTTCTAGTGAGTGTATTTGTGCATAAGTCACCTCACAATCTAGTTTTTGAAAAAGAAAGCAGATTGAATTATAGCCATCTACCACTGTAAGATGCTTTCTGCAATATTTGAATTATTTTCTACCTCATTCCCAAACCCTTTTCATTTTTTCTATCAATCCCATCAATATCTCATATGACAACAAAATCACTGCCTCCTTTTCCACGATTCCTCTATTTATGCATCAAAAATGTAATGTACTCCAAAAGAAATGTGTCACTTCACTTTGTCACTGTGATGTTGCCTTAGGTGTTGACATTGAGTTGCTTGCCCATATAACCACTAGGTTACTCTCCAAATCACTGCTTTTCAGGACTCAGTCCCCTGTTCTTTAAATGTAGCAGGTATCAATTCTTACAGCACAATTTTCTTTTGTTTACAATGATTTTATATTTACTTTCAAATCATTGATAAAGCAATTGACCAATTTTGTGTCCTTACAAAACCCTGTTAGAAGCACTGGTAATTGATGACGAGAACTTTTTAGAACCGGCATTTAAGTCCATTTGCATATGTTTTTAATGCTCATTTTTTAAT